>JAUELO010031056.1:0-10684 GCA_032357855.1 Amphibolips quercusostensackenii | reverse complement strand
AATTCCTTCTTTTATGATTTTGAAGCGAGCTACTGCAGAATTATTTTTGTCTCAGACAGGGCTTAAATCTGTTTATTTGGGAGAGGATGGTTAGAGATTTTCTTACTGCATTGGTGGTGTGCGTTTTTCTGAAAGTAATTAATGTAATTTTATTGTTTGTTTTCAAATGGAAAAATCATTAATCCGTTAGGAATTTTTCATATGATATGTAATCTTATGTAGACCCAATGTCAAATCTGAGGGTATTTGGTAGAAAAAGGTGAAGTTTTAGTAGGTTTTTAGAGGCACTTCTGCAATGTTCACAAAACGTCAGCAAGATTCGTAGTTTTTCACACGATTAAAACCCGAAACACCTCCTTTTAATATATTGCACAGGTTTTTCTGCAGAAAACTTGAAATTAAGTTATCAATCTTTCAAAAAATGTGAAATTCAACTAAAAATAACCGTGTTAGCGCAGTTACAAACACAGAAGTCAATTTTATTAGAAAGCGATCAAAAAGTGTACCGTTTTTGGACGCTAACTTTGAAATAATATAATCAAAGAGTTTTAATATCAAACTTTAAATTAAATTTTTAGTGTTCGGAAAAGTTTTAAATTTTACAAAAATTAACGGTATAATCGTTGTCTCGCATAAGGACTAAATGTTTGCACAAAAATAGAAAATTTCAATACTTTTTTAAATCTAAGATGTAGAATTATTTAAAAAAAAAAATGAATATTAAATTTCGAAATTTTTATTTTATTTTTGCCTATGAAAAAAGGCAGCTCTTCAGCCGCTGTCGAGAGACAAATTCCAGTCCGCTAATTACCGTTTAATATTCTCGCTTCTAAGCTAGAGTCATGTAAGTAAAATGAGACTTGAAAAAACATATATTCCTGTAGCTTAGTGGTGCAAGCTTTTAACCAGCAATTGGTAGACTTGGGTTTCACCTTTGACAGCGGCTGAAGGCCTTTTTTTCTTTATGAGTGCAAAATTAAAGAGTTTTTTCAAGTTTAAATAAGTAACAGAAAACTAAAATTCATAGCCCTTAATTTAATTATTCTCTAATGTTATGCAAATAGAAAAAATTTTCGTCTTGCCTAAACGACTAAAACTTCAACCTAATCCGTTTCTTGTTGCAAAGTTAAGCTTGCATTTCCATTGTTTGCCCAATGGCGACTCTATTCCTGTCGTTTTTCTTATGGCAGACCCGCTTCTTTTTCTGACAGACAACATTCTTCTGATAGACAATATTCTTCTGCCAGACCACATTTTCCTGTGATACCTCATTCTCGTAAAAGGCCTCTTGTTTTTTCAGAGTCTGCTATTCGTGCCAGGCCCACGTTTCCTCCTCACTGGTGTTCTTCTTTACGCGTATTTAGATATAAACTTAAAGAATTTCAATTTATTTGGCTCATTCTCGACACCAATCCGCATTAGCTATTTGGAATTTGAAAATACGCTTTTCCTGCTAATAAACAATAACAACTGCAAGAAAGACAAAGAAATAGCTTTAGGCCAATTTCAACCATAAAAAGTAAATGGTTTAGCAATCTCTACTGGAGACGTCATTGCAATAATAAAAAAAAATAACACATTTCTTAGCGGAATATATAATCGCAATGGCAGACGGGTGAGCATAAACAATAGGAGCGGTACAGTTGTCCTATTAACTCTACAATTAGCTAATGAAACTCCATTAGGTTTACGTCATTCAATCTCTAAGAATTTTGATGTGGCTCATTCAAATTATGTATAAAATACAATTAAACTTTAAATATATGTCAACTTCCAAGATTAAAAAAAATCTAGAAAGAGTTTCACGAAAATCAATGAGTGATTTTTAGTCAAATCGGTTACGTGTGACAATTGTAGTTCGTCATATTGTGTCTGCTTTTTTTCATCTTGCCCATAATTTATTCAAATGTCAGATTTTGAATAGGCATACAAAAATCTATTTAAATACACGTGTAGCACATCAAATATAAAATCTGGGCTTCCGTGGTATTTAACAAGAGCAAAATGCCTTTGCATTACTGGCAGAAAAATTTTTCATCGCAAGAAGTCTCCACGACTTTACCTGGCTGATCTTCCGACCATTTACAAAGTAAGGTAGCAACTACTGCTTTCTAGTATCAAGTGCCGTTCATAACTCTGAGGTATTTCTATTATTCTAACTGCTATTTGGATTGATTATGTTTTATAACGACATCTGTTAAATTAAATTAATGCTCATTAAATTTTCCTTTTTTTTTGTCTAAAAAATCTATTATTGCACCTGCAACACCAGATCATATAAAAAATAATGAAATTGTGTCTTGCTTTATATTAGAGATTTATTCTCCTACGGTATAATTCAATTTCCATGTAACAGTACGATTCATGAGAGAAGGTCAACTTACAGGTTTTTTTATACACTTATTTGAGAAAATTTATTATAAAAATATAGTCAAGTTTCTTATTTTTACCATATTTATGTGAACTTGCGTGCCGTTTAGAACATACTAAAAAAACTTCAAAAATTTCCAGAGTTGAAATTTCGAAATTAAGATTATTATTATAATGATTTGTTGTTATAGAGCGTCAATAGAATACACTAGGTATCCGAATCTCATCTCTGCGGGTGTAGCTAGGTTCTTTTTTAGGCTAACTTTTGCCCTATGGCCTGCCAGAAGACTTGCGGGTACAAATCATCAATTGTATGCATCAGTTATTCGGATCCTAACTTCCCCGAGGTACTTAGGTTCTTTATTTAGATTTAATGTAACCCGATAATCTCTTGGATTAATTATTTTTAAAAAGCATCAACCAGATGCACCAGGCATTTAGATTCCATCTTTCTCTGAAAAATGGCGTTTCTTTTTTATGTTTCATGTAACCTGCTTAGCTCCCGGATAACTTGTGGTGAAAAAGCATTGATCGCTTGTACCAGGTATCCGGATCTCATCTCCTCTGGCGAAATTGGTCTCTTTTTCTAGATTTAATGTTTCCTTATAACTTTGCAGAAGACTTGTGGTTGAAAAGCGTCAATAAGGTGCATTAGGAATTCGGATCTTATCTCACCTTAGGAATTTGGGTTTTCACGTATTTCAGTTTTAATGTATCCAGATGACCTCCTGGATAACTTCTGGTTAAAAACCTTTAATCCCGTGTACTAGGATTTCGGATTCCCTATCGCCCTGGGAATTCAGGTTCTTATTTCGGGTTCAATGTATCCTGATAATCTTACCGATAACTTTTAACTAAAATCAGCAACCGGGTGCACCAGGAATATAGATTCTATCTGCTAAGAGATAGTTGGGTTTTTTTATAATATTTATTATATTCCGATAATCTTCGGGATAAATCATGGTTGAAGAGCAGTAACCGAATGCACCAGGCTTTTTGATCCCATCTTCCCCTGAAAATCTGTGTTCTTTTTTTAGATTTGATGTATCTTGAAACCTTTAAAATGAATTGTGGTCAAACAGCATCAATTGGATGCATCTGGTCCGTACGAACAAAATGGGATCTGGATACCTGGTGCCCTTGATTGATGCCTTTTAGCGATGAGTCATATGGAAGGTTGTCAGGATACATTTTAACTTTCAAGGAAGAGATAAGATCTAGATACCTAGTGCACCCAATTGGTGCGTTTTAATGACAAGGCAATCAGAATGTGATCGGTATACATCAAATCTAAAAAAGAATCTTATTTTCACGGACAAAATGGGATCTGAATACCTGGTGCCCTTGAATGATGCCTTTTAGCGATGAGTCATATAGAAGGTTGTCACGATGCATTTTAACTTTCAAGGAGGAGATAAAATCTAGATACCTAGTGCACCCAATTGGTGCGTTTTAATGACAAGGCATCCAGAAGGTGATGGGTATACATCAAATCTAAAAAAGAATCTTATTTTTACGGACAAAATGATATCTGGATTCCTGGTGCCCTTGATTGATGCCTTTTAGCGGTAAGTCACATGAAAGGTTGTCAGGATGCATTTTTACTTTCAAACAAGGAAATAAGATCTGGATACCTGGTGCACCCGATTGGTGCGTTTTAATGACCAGGCATACAGATGGTGATCGGCGTAGATTAATTCTAAAAAAAGAGCCTAATTTCCGCGGAGAAAATGGGATCTAGATACCTTGTAACCCATAGATGCCTTTAAGCGAAAAGTCATCTAGAACATTGTCTAGATACATTTAATCTGAGAATCAACCCAACTTTCCCGAAGAAGATGAGATCTGGATACCTGGTGTTTCCTAGTAACGCTGTATTACGGCATATTATCCTTGAAGGTATCAGATTGAAAAATATGTAATCCTTTAGCAAAAAAAAAGTGTGTTTAAAACGTTACCTTTGTCTTGAAAAGTGCTTAAACCAATACATTAGTTTTAATATAATTAAGAAAATAACAGCATTGTCTGAATATCATAATTTCAACTTTAAAAACTTTCAAATTTTTTTATTATGTTCTAAACGACACGCGGGTTTAATTGAATTTCTTAAAAATAAGAAAATTGTAAGAAATGATTAGTGCCAGGCCAAAAATTAGTGGTGCCCCAAGTGATATTTCAGGTTCTTACTTCAACTTTGAATTTTTCCTAAAGTTTTATTTAAATGTTATATTATAACTGTCTCATTTAATAATTTTTATTGTTAGAAATATTTAATGTATTATGAATTTACTTCAAATTTATAACTTTATATTCGCGTCTAAAGTACAGTACGCATTTACTTTTTGTGAGTTTCATAAGTGCTGGAAGATTAAAAATATGAGTGAGATAAATATTTTTAGGGTGGCGACTTAACTGGAAAATGACCGTGAATTCATTTGACTGGGAACCTAATAGAAAACCGGAAATTTACTCCCGATCGCAGAAAAATTAAATTTTTCATAATTTAATAATTTTGGTCAATTTAGAAAAGTGATTCTTACTTTATTTATAGTCGTAGGGTATATAAGTGTGTTTATTAAGTCACGGGTGTACATATTAACTTCTTTAAAAATTTAAATACTTGGTCAGAAGTTAAACTTATTTATTAAAAATTAATATTCTCATTGAACATTTATTACTTTGATTTAAAATTCATCTGTGATTAGGAATGTAACTAATAATTTGTTTAAAATCAATTTTTTTTATTTAAAAATTTAATGATTCCAGAAAAAAAATTAAACTATTTTGCTAAAAATACTTTTCTTGTAAAGAAATAGATTTTTAAGAAAAAACTGAACTATTCTATTTTTGGTTTAAAATTTCGATAAGGAAATAGATTTCTGTTTGATCTTAAATTACAAATTCATCTTTTTTCAAATGAAATTCCTACTATTCTCCTAAAAATTAGGAATTTTCACTTAAAAATTCAACTATTTGTTTAAAAATGTATGTACTTTGTGAAAAATTCATCTTTTTTGTAGAAAATTGATCTTTTTAGTTGAAAAATCCCTTACTCTTATTAAAATTTTAACTATCCCAGTTAAAGATCCATCACTATAGTGAAAAATTCATCAGTTTGGTTAAAACTAATTTTTTTCTGTTGAAAATTTAAGTATTCAAGTTAAATATTCATCATTTTAGTTGAAAAATTATCTGTTAGGTTGTGCAAAAAATTGCTTAGTTAAAATTTAACCTCTTTTGTTAAGAATTATTTAAACTTTTTTATTATTACGTATTATTTTTAAGTTCAAAATTTATCTTTTCTAGGAAAAATCAATCTTCTTGATTGAAAATCCCACTAATTAGTCATAAATCAAATTATTTCATTTAAGTATTTAGGATCTTAGTTAAAAAATGATCTTTCTGGTTTGAAATTAACCTATTCTAGTCGAAGGTTTACAATTTTGGTTGAAATTTGATTACTTTGTTTGAAATTGTACATTTTTTTTAATTAATTTTTTTTTGGTAAAAGTAATTTTTTTAACTGAAATTTTAACTTATTTTACTTAAACATTGGAAATTATCTGCTTTATTGAATGTTTATCTTCTTTTCTAAAAATTAGTCTTATTGGTTGAAAATTCAAGTATTCCAGTTAAATATTTATTATTTTAATTAAAAAATTATGTTTTAGGTTGGAAATAAAATAACGTGGTTAAAAATTAAACTCTTCTGTTTCAAATTATTTTTTCTAAAGATTTATAATTTTTATGGAAAATTTATTCCTTGGGTTAAAAAATGATCTTTTTCAGTTAAAAATTCGTCTTTTTTGGTAGAAATTAATTTTTTTTTGTTAAAATGTCATCATTTTGGACTGAAGTTTAATTATTATATTCAAATATTCATCATCTTAGTCGAATATTTTTTATAGCCTTGGTCAAAAATTCATCTTTTTCGTTAAACATTAATTTTTTTAACAATAAAAGTTAAATTATTCAAGCTTTGGTTAACAATTTATTTTTAGTAAAAGTTAATTTTTGTTAGTTTGAAAATTCAACTATTTCAGTTAAAGATTTATTGTTTCTTTTGAAAGTTAATGTTTTTTGTTTAAAATCCAACAATTCCAGTTAGGCATTTATCATTAAGATTGCAAATTCATGAGTTAGTTTAAAAATTAATTTCATTGACTAAAAATGTAATTTCACGTGGTTGGCAATAATTGAAGCTAAAATGGAATAACGTTATAAAAAAATAATAAACAAAAGTCATATTTCAGGATTAAAAACGTTTAGCTCGTTATATTTCTGCATTAATTAATGTGGTTGAGCCCTATTGATTTATGATAAGCCAAATAATGCAATTGTGACGTTGCAATTTTCGCAACTCCCAAAATTTCTAATATTCGCGAAATTCAATTCAGATCTGTTTCACGGTGAAGCTGTTTTTCCAGGGATGTTATAATACTTATCATACAATGGATTATTAAGTTGATCAAGAAATCATATGATGAAGCATACAACTTTTGAAAAAAGTTGATATATTTTGCGTAAGATGTATCTTACGTTATAAAATGTGAAATGAACGTCAAATAAAGTCGATTAGGTAATCATCATTAACAAATGTGAGCAGAAGCAAAAACTTATAAAAAGTCTAAAAATTATAAATTGCGATAACAGTTAATATCAGACTCTAATTACATGTAAAGATCACAGAAGTATAAGTTCGACAAAAATTCATGAGATAACAATCCTAGGATATATGTCTTGTAAAATCCAGTTAGGCACTAGAATGTTCATCAGTTAAATTGCTAAAAAAATTCTTCATTAAAACATTAATCAAATTCAAAGAAATAAGGATTGTTTATACTCTGATCTTATCCCTGGCGGTTATCCTCAATTTTTTTGTGAATATAATAATATAATATGTAAATTATTTTAAGTGCACTTTTTCAAGCTGTACGGAGATCAGAATTTGTGCTGAAAAATATCCGAAATGATTCAACACTATCGATCGAAAGTATTGGACCATTGTTATAAGACACCTGCAACTGGAAGTAGTTTAACATAGAATTTAGTGAACTTTCAAATGGTCTTAAAAAAATACTTTACTCTATATTTTGAAGCACGCCTTTTAGGGCAAGCCTAATTTTTCATAGGACACATAGATGGTCAAATTAATGAAGAATCAAAAAAGTACTACTTTTTTACTTAGGATTTAAAAACATATTATTTAAATGTTGTAAATGAAAACTTAAAATCAAATTTTTGATCCCTGAAAAAGCGTCAAAGTACCCCGCACTAAATGTATGGAAAAATGTCTTTCGGTAAATTTGTATAAAACTTGGTGAATATGTAGATTATGAGGGCATAATGAAATATCTAGAAAACAAATAAGAAAAATGGACAGTTTTTGTGCTAAAAGGCGCTAAGCGTTCAAAATCTGTAAACACAATGAACCCTTGTATATGCTGGAAGAGAAGAGACGACGGCACAGTGAGGTCAGTACCAAAACGAGTCTGATAAAGATTAATGTTGCTTGCGTCCCGAAACTGCGAAACGCTAAGCGCTTAAGATTATAAATAAATAAAATTTTACTATTGTAACGTCAATAACTACAAATCACTGAGATCAATATCAAATGAGATTATTATTACACTGATTTTCTGATGTATTGCGTAGCCTAGGGAAGACAAAACGCTTGCAACATTAACGAGCTTTCTTTGCTGGCAAGAATTTTCTAAAGCGTTACCTAAATAGTCCGATTATACAATACTATTTTCACCAGTGAATTAAATAAATAATTTGCAAATACACGTAAGCCGTCATAATTAAGAACTGTAGATTGACTATTTGCACATTTTGACGGAGCTAAATTCTCTAATCTGAAAAATTTTGCCAAGGATGAATTTTCTAGTTGGCGAAATTTGTCCGGTAGTGTATTTACTAATGTCACAAATTTTACTGGTGATGAATTTTCTAATCCGGCAAGTTTAGTCGTCAACAAACTTTAATTGACGGCATGAATTTTTTAAACACTACTTGATTAGAAAGGACTTTACAATTTTTACCAACCGGTAAAGGTTGTCCAGTTTAAGATGCTAAGATATTTTAAGAAGTAATCTTATAAACGGAGCGGGGTGAGTTGGATTTATTCTGAAAAATATAATTTTTTCAAGCAATTCTTAATCTAGTTTAATAAGATACTATGCAAGACGCTTGTTAGTATCAAGACTAAATATTATTAGGTCTATTCTAACTGAGAGAATATTCTACTTTTTTTAAGTCAGGGTTTAATATTTCGTGCTCGAAGAAAAAGTGTGAAACGTGCGCTTATAGCACTCCACACATTTACATTTTTTTTCTAGAAAGGCAACTTTTCGTAGATTCTACATCATATATATTGGTTTGGGTTGGATAACAATTCTGACTACCCCAGATTTGGGTGAGCCAATCAAGCCGAAGTCAGTGTGATGGACCGACGAAATCTCAATACCTTTGGGTAAACGGATTGACTCAATGATGACCTGCTAGAGTGCTACGAGACCAGTATGTCCCCTGTACGAGATGGTTACATAGCACGACTACATGCTTTGTGGTGCAAGAAACACCCAGAGCTCTCGCACTTTTCGCATCAGCGTCTGCGAAACCATGCCAAAAAACTCCGGATGAGGGTCTATGTAAGCGGAGCGCCTACTAAACCGCAGCCAGAATAAGCCGACAACAGAAGAAGAGTGGCGACACTGAGACCAACTGCGGCCAGGCATTTAATGGAGGAAAAGCAATGCTTCAGGACACGGAGAAGCATCAACATTCAGGTTTTTCTTATACCTAAAAATCTGGCTGAAATGGATGACTAGACTCGTGGAGATTTTTCTTAAGAGCCTGACCTCTGGACCATCACTTGTAGCGTGTATAATGCAGCGAAAGCTTAAGCAGATGTAAACCGTGAAACAAAACCAACGGTTGATCATAAGACCAAAAGACGGGTGCATCAACTCAGCACATAAATAGGCTGTGTGCGATTAACTATATAACATCTGTCAGAAATTTCACTGTCAAGGTTCGACAGTTTGCGCGCGACCTGCAGATCCAGCATCACACACTTAATAAGTCAAAGCTGCTGACCATAAGGCAGCATATTGTTGACAGAATACGAGTTCTATCTGACGCTATGAGGAGTCTAGAGCGGAGAGAGAGGTGGTTTAGAGAAAATCAACAGTTTTTCTCTGAATGATCTTGACTCTTCCAAGATCCTTCAGTCTGTCGACCACACACCAAAACCAGATTATGTCAAAGCATTTTCGCGAGAAGTTTACGAAGTTCAGCATCCACAAAAACAAAACACAAAGAACATTAATAGCTTTAAGGAGCTGTGCAATGCACTTATAACACCTGAAAAGGAATGCCCGCCTGTCACTGCCGAGGAGGTGAAAAATTCTTTGAAGGCATAAAGAACTTTTTCGCTCTAGGTCCAGATGATATTAAGACATTCTAGTGAAAGAAGTTTTCTTTAACCCACAAGCATCTGGCCCGCATTTTCACCTCATATCTAGTCGGAAAAGCCTACTCCAGAGTGGTTGGTGAAAGGGCGCACAGTGCTACTGCCGAAGATGGGCGACTTAGTTGTCCCCAAGAATTACAGGCCAATAACTTGTCTGAACACACTGTATAAGATCTTTACAGCTGTCGTGAATAAAAGGATTGTTCGGACAATTAGACCTGTGTGGCGAGAGATATATGAACAACGTGGCACAAATAAAGTTGTAGCAGGATGTAGGGAGAACCTGCTCATCGATAGATGTGTCTGCAAAGACGCAGTAACCTATCAGGTACATAGAGAGATTAATGCCATTCTGGAAAACCAGATTTACTATCTCATCTGGTAAACATCGTGTGACTACTAACACTGCCACCTTTTAAAGAGGTGTGTTTTAAGGCGACACCATGAGTTCTCTCCACTTTTGCCTCACATTTTTGCTATTATCTCTCGCAGTACGTCATTCCAAAGGGTTCTTCTGTGGTAAACCTGGCAATCGAAAGCTTAAGGTCACTTATGTATTTTACATGGATGATCTTAAGATCTATGCTAAAAATGAAGAGAAATTACATCAAGCTCTAGGTATTGTCGAGAAATACACTCGAGAGATTGGAATAGAGTTTGGGTTAGAAAAATGCGCCAAGGTTTATTTGAAGAAAGGAAAACCAAATGGCATTCCCAAAGATTCTAAGCTCGTCAACAGAAGCGTTATACGACAACTCAGCGCTGGAGAGAACTATACATATCTGGATGTGCCACAGAGCCGCATACAGGACGTAACATCTATAAAGGATACTCTCC
>JAUELO010031021.1:0-10685 GCA_032357855.1 Amphibolips quercusostensackenii | reverse complement strand
TCTACATGAAATATCCTTTTGCGACAAAATCTCGGTTGCGTATGTTTTTATATCTTTTAGAAAGTAGTCTAAAATTCTAAACAAAGTTTTGAAATGAAAAGAGAGAAGTTCTCTTTTTAAGTCTGAATTAGTCGAAAAATACTAATTGGCAGTGATGTAGTCCTAAAAGAAAAAGTTTGCCGCTGTGCATGCACATTCTCATCGCCCGCTGTGCGCGTGGCTCGCTTCGCGTTCCATAATGTATTTACCTCGCGCGTCAATTCTCTTTTGTTAAAGCTCCTTCGACTTTAACGAAAACATTCTTTTCTCGTTTCTCGTTATTCGCACTCGATTTTGTCCAAAATGCGAATTTTTCTACATTTGAAATATATTTTATATTCATTTCTGTATCTCGGTCCGGGACTGCTTATTCAGATATTGCAAAATAAGGTACCAGTTTTGCTTTTCACGATTACTATAAAATTCGATCTTTTTTTGCATTAATTGTTATTTTCAGCTACCCTACGTGCGCATCCTATAAAAAAACAATTTTGGCAAATGAAAATTTTATTTCACGTAGTGTCCTTTTTTCCAAAAAATTAATTTGTTTATTTATAATATTATTTTTTACGATTCAAACAAAAATTACGCATAATACAAAAAAATAATTACTATAAAATTTGTAGATTCTTTTTGGGTGAACAACTTTTGTCTATTGATCTTTTTTCTTACCTTGTGTCGTTTTTTCGCAATTAAAAAAAGTTGATGATATTTTTTACGATTAAAACGAAAACTACGCATTCTATCAAAAAGTGATTTGAAAAAATGTATAGATCTTTTTTTGATGCACAATATTTGTCAATTCATCTTTTTTCGTAACTTGTGTCGCTTGTCCAAAAAATTTTATTTTCTATTTGTAATGCTATTTTTGACGAATAAAACAAAAGCCACGCGGCCTATCAGAAAGTGAGCAAAAGAAATTTTTTATCTCTTTTTGGGTGAATAACATTGTCTATTAATTTTTTTTGTATCTTGTGTCGTTTTTGCACCATTTTTCAAATTTATTTTAAATGTTATTTTTTGCGATTTAACCAAAAACAACGAGTCCTATCACAAAGTAATTGATGAAAAATTTATATATCTTCTTTAGGTGCACAATTTTTGTCGATTCGTCTTTTTTCGTATCTTGTGTAGTTTATTCAAAAGACCTTTTTCGCGTGAACAAGTTTTGTATATTTTTTTGTTTTTTACCTTTGGTCGTGTTTCCAAAAATTAATTTATTTTTTATTTTCAATGTTATTTGTTTTCAATTAAAACATAAAATACGTATTCTATCAAAAAAAGAATAATGACAAATTTGTAGTTCTTTTTTAATTTAACAACTTTGGTGTATTAATTTTTTTCGTAGCTTCTGTCGTTTGTCCAAAAATCAAATTTTTTCTTTTTTTAGGTTGTTTTCTACGAATAAGACAAAAACTACGCGTCCTATTAAAAAGTAGTTTATGGCAAATTTACGGATCTTTTTTAAGTGCACATTTTTTACTTTTTTCGTATCTTGCGAAGCTAACCAACGAACTTGACTTTTAAATTCCGACACTTAAGAAGTGCACCGCAGTCTAATTTAATAGATTTGATTGGTTAAAACTAATTGGTTGAAAATTTAATTATTTTGTTAAAAATGCAACTATATTGTTGAAAAGTCATTTCTCAATCGAAAATTCAACTATTTTGTTAAAAAATTAATTGGTTTAGTTTGAAGGTTCGTCATTTTAATTAAAAATTCATTTCATTTGTTAAAATTTAACTTTTTTGTGTAAAATTCGTTTTTTGTTTTGTTTTAGAATTAATCTTTTCAACTAAAAATAGAAGTACTCCATTTTTTTGTAAAAAAAATAATATTTTAAATTAAAATTGTTTTTTTTTTAGTTAAAAATTAATCTTTCTAGTTGCAAAATCATCGCTTTTTGGTTAACAGTGCAACTGTCTGTTTGAAAATTAATCTTTCTCACTTGAGAATTAACCATTTTAACTAAAAATTGAACTTCTACATGTTTTGTAGCAAAATAACATTTTCAATTAAAAATTGATATTTTTGTGTTATGGATTCAATTCTTTTGTTAAAAATTCGTCTTTTTGAATAAAATGGAATTTTTTAATGAATGGAATTAACTTTTTTTGTTGGAAATTCATATTTTTGGTTTGGAAATTCAACTGTTTCGCAGAAAATTCTAAAATTCCTTTTGGCTTGGTAATTATAAAATTTAATATAAATTAAACTATTTAGTTTCAAAATAACTTTTTCATTAAAACTTTATATCTTTAGTTTTAAATTTCATATCTGTGGTTGAAAAGTTAACTATTTTAGGAGAAAATTCAAAAATTTCGTAAAAAATTGAACTATTTGTTTGTAAATTTACATTTTTGTTTAAATACAAAACTATTAATTTGAAAATTCAACTATTTGGTAGAAATTCATCTTTAGATTGAAAACTTTTCTCAAAGATTCATCTTTTTGGGTAGAAAATTTATCTCGTGTATTGGAAATTCATCTAATTGGTTTAAAATGTAACTATTGTGTTATAAATCTGTATTTCTGGTTTAATTAAACTTGTTAATAATTCGCTTTTTGCTTAAAAAACAATTTTCTAACTTAAAATTAAACTCTTTCATTAGTTGAAAATTCAACTAATTGTTTAAAAATTCATATATATTGTTGAAAATTCAACTATTTTGTTAAAGTCATTTTTTTCATTAAAAATTCAACTATTTTGTTAAAGTCATTTTTTTCATTAAAAATTCAACTGTTTTGATGAAAATTTGTCCCCTTATATTGAAAAATTATCTTTGTAGGTTGAGAATTAAACTCTCCGTTACAATTTTTTTCTTAATTTAACTATTTTATTAAATTAGTCTTTTTTTGGTTAATAATTAAAATATTTTGTTGAAAATGCAATATATCTTTACTTTAAATCTAAGGACCTTAAAGCGTCTTATATAGAATTTAATTAAGCTTCTACATTAATTATATTTTAAGAATTTATTTCCCTATTATTCCTTTATTTTCGTGAAAGACCACCCTATTTCCCCTGTTTTTAATTGTTACATTTTATTTATTATATTATAATTATTACTCTTAGTGAGATGGAAAAAAATCTAGTTCATCAAGAGCAAAATTTTAATGCAAAATATGCATGAAAAATATTTAACAATTAAAAATCAGACGAAAATGAAGTGGTGTTAATTTATGGACGACCCCTAAGTTCGACAATTCTGAGTCTGTGAACTGAGTTCGAATCACGCTCCATGTAATTTTTTTTAGAATTTAATCATTTCTTTGAGTATAATATATTTTTCCTGTTTAACATGTGATGTAGAATGTATATTTGATTTGGTTTTTAAAAACCAAATTTCGGTGAACCTAAGAACGGTCTTATTTTATTTGGTCTCTATGATCCTGTTTTCATTTATTTTTTAAAAATATTTTTACTCTTCTTTTCTGGAATTTCTTAATAGATTTGAAAACAATAGGTATAAGGACAACTTCTGCGGAGATTCCTGTACCGTCTTAATAAGCAAAACACCGAAATCTCAAATAATCCAATTAAGCAAAGCGCGCGAATTACTTCATGGATCCTCCGTTTTAGTCGTTCCGTTTAGTTCCGTTCTGTTTAACTCACAATAAGCTTTGTTTTGTATCTTCGCATCTTTGCTCTCTAGCAACAGAAATAAGTTTTACTAGAACTAAATAGATTAAAACAATTAACCCCTAACGTACATAATTTGTAACGCCTCAATTTTTTTTAATTGATTAAGGGTCATCCAAAAATAAAGTAAGACATTTTAGATTAAGAGGGAGTGGAGGGGTCTAACTATTTTTTACAAATTATCAGAGCAGTTTTACTTTCAATGAAGTCATTGAATTTTCAACCAAAAAAGATAAATTTTCAACAGAATGATTTAATCTTTAGCCAAAAAACATTTTTCATTTGATGAAGAGGAAAATTTTGTTTTAAGTTTTTAATTTTTAATCCACAAAGACGAGCTTTCTACAGAATAGTTGAATTTTTAACCAAATTATTAAGCTGATAAACAAACGATTAGTTTTCAACCAAGACGATTATTTTTTACTAAAAAGGGCGACTTCTAAACAAAAAGCATAATTTTTAAACAAATAGTTGAGTTTATGACCAAGATGATCAATTTTCTGCGAAAAAAGAAAAATTTTTAATACATAACATACATTTTTAATGAAGTAGTTGGCTTTTCCACTAAATAGTTTAATGTTTAAGACAAAAGGTCGAGTTTTATATTAAAACGATAAATTTTCAATCCAGAAAAAGTTTAAATAAAAATGTTAATTTTGAACTAAATAGTTACATTTTCTGTTAAAAAAATTAAATTTTAACCCTAAAAAGAAATTTTTAACAAAGTAATTAAATTATAAACTAAAGAGATGAATTTTTTACTGAAATCATTAATCTTTGACCAGAAAAATTAATTTTTAAAAAGTAGTTTAATTTTTACCAATTTGTTGAATTTTCAAACTAAAAAATTAATTTTTGACACAATTATTGAGTCTTCAAATAAAACAGAATTATTTCTAATCAAAAAGTCACATTTTGAACCCAAAAAATTCATTTTCTGTCAAAAAAGACGAAGTTTCAACAAAATAAATCAATTTTGAACCAAATGCTTAATTTCTCAACTCAGACGAATAATTTAAAAAAAAAAAGATGAATTTTCATCAAAATATCAAAATCAATAGTAAACTTTTCAGTTGAAAAATTCAATTTTCAACCAAAAGATAAATTTTTAACTAGTAAAATTAATTTTCTACTATAACCAGTTGAATTTTCATTTCATAAATTTTCAACCGAATAAATGAATCTTTAAACTAAAAAGACTAATTTTTAACTAAAAAAGAAATAGTTACATTTTTATTGCAATAAATTAATTGTCAATAAAAAAGCACAAATTTTCTAAAAAAAAAATTGAATTTTCTACGAAATATTTTAATTTTAAAGACAAAAAAGACAGATCTTCCATAAAAGAGTTAAATTTTTAATCCAAAAGTGTAAAATTTCGACAAAAAATGTAATTTTTAACCAAATAGTAAAATTTTTAAACTGAAAAGATTAATTTTTAACCAAAAATGAAATAATTACATTTTTATTTCAAAAAATTAATTTTCTACGAAGAAGCACGAATTTTCTACAGAACGGTTTAATTTTCTACTAAATATTTTAATGTTCAAGAAAAAAAAAGAATTTTCTGTAAAAAAGTTGAATTTTTAATCTGAAAATGTAAAGTCTTAACAAAAAAATCAATTTCTAAGAAAATAGTTCCATTTTCATTCCACGCAATTAAATTTTGACCCAAGAAAAGAATTTTCATCACAGTAGTTCAATTTTAAACCAAACAGACAAATTTTCTATTAAAATTATGAATGTTTAAGCGAAAAAAATTTTTTTTAACAGAGTGGTTTAACTGTTAACTAAGTAATTGAATTTTAAACCTGAAAAGATCAATTTTAAACACAATACTTCAATCCTGAACTAAAACAGAATTATTTTCAATCAAAAAGCCGGATTTTTGATTCAGAAAATGTATGTTAAAAAGACGAATTTTCAGTGAAATAAATCAATTTTCAGCCTACTATTTAAATTTTTAACTAAGAGAAATAATATTCTGCGAAGAAATACGAACTTTTCACAATATACCAAAATTGGAAGTTAACTTTTCAGTTTGAATAATTTCATTTTTAACCAAAAAAAACGCATTTTTAACAAGATAATCACATTTCCTAGCAGAGAAATGGCTTTTTAACTACAATGATAAATCTTTAACTGAAAAATTAAATTTTCAATAAAGAAGTTCGACTTTCGACCAAATAGTCCTATTTTCTACCAAATTTTTGAATGGTTAAGGTTGAATATTTAATCCAAAAATGTGTATTTTCAACAAAGAAAGTCAATTTTAAACCAAAGTAGGTTAAGTTATAACTAGACAGATGCATTTTTGAGCTAAAGGAATAAAAATCCTACAACAAGAGATAAATTTTCAAATCATTAGTGAAAAAAAATGTAAATCAAATTGCTAAAATTGCAAGCCTAAAAGATATGCTAGGCCCTTAAAATGATAAAATTGTAAGTTTGTAAAACTTAATACTTATTGTTATTAAAACATTTGATTTTCTAAAACCAATTTCATTAAGGTTTTACGTTTATTTAATTAACAAAGTTTATATTTCATATAAAGATATGTTCGCTTCCCTAAATTAAGAAAATCTTAGTAAAATGAAAAAATAAATAAAATAATAATAAATTAAATAAAATGAAATAAAATAAAATAAGCAAAACCTTAGTTAATCTGTTTAACTTTTGTTTTTTAATGATTCGCATACTTGGAAATATCTTACGTAACTAATTTCAGAGAGAAACTCTACCCCAAATATTGATACTATAAGCTTTACATTTATTGGCCTAGTACTAAGATTAGAGAAGATTAGGCTGAATTTTTAAATAATTAAAAAATTGGGCAAATATCAGTTGTTATATTCATTTTATTCTGCAATGTATAACTTTTAGCTGTTCTTCTTTATTTATTTATTTGTGAAATTTTTTTAAAATCATTTTTCTGTTTGGGTGTAAATTTGGTTCTAACTCAACACCAGTTCAGATTTCTTGGATTCTGTTTCAACAACCGAAAGCACTTATGAAAGCGCGAGTAAACATTTGCTATTTTAATGTATTTGCCTCTGTTCTACAATTTACGTCTTCATACCCACTTCAATGGTACAGAATGCTCATTTAGGTACTTTGAGATTTTCTCATTTACAACTTCCAATTGCCTCTTCTTCTCCCTCAAAAGAATTCCTCAACTCGTAATTTCATTTCACTATTCTCGATCAATCCTTGTCAAGAATGTTCTTGTCGAGCAAATAATTCAATATATTCGTCAAAATAATTACAATACGAATGCACATACAACATTTTATTTACTAATTAACATTTTATCATTGAAAATGCCTTATTTTATTCGCTTAAGCGAAACGCTAAACTTATAGAAAAAAATGTTAAAGTACCTTTTTTGTTTACAATAAGTCTTTTGTGTAGCTTCACAAGGACCTAAAATAAATTTGTATCATGAAATCATTTTTTTTTTCAATAAATTAAAAAAAAACCTACAAAATAGCTTTGAAAATTTAGCAGACATATATAACGATAATTTAATTATCGCTATAACCTTCAGATCTTATGATAAAGTTTTATATATTATCAAAAATCAATTATTATCTCCAATAATAAGTGTTCACCAGATCTTGCTTGGATTATTTATTAATTTACTAAAGTCTTAAAACAAAACAACAAAAATTTACAAAAAAAAATTTAACTAAATTAAACAACCGGAAAATAAGGTTAGCTCAGACCCAAATTCTCCAAATGGAATAGAGGATGGTTCTTTGTAATTCTTATTAATTTAAATTTGTTTCTGGACAGTTTCAAGATTAAACGAAACACAATTTGTAAGGCGTTAAACAAAATACTATAAAATAGGAACAAAACTTACAATCGGCGAAATATCAAACACAATGGAAATTATACTAACCTAGATTAATTAAACTAAGTCTTTGAAATTATTGTAGGGGTTGTTTTTTCAACTCTTAGAGAGATTAGGTATAAATTCCTAATTCTGAGCAGCGAATATCTTAAGCAGATTTTCGGATCAAGTTATTGGAACCTGAAATAAGTCCTGAATGCCCTTAAAAACATCACTATGCAGTTAATTAAAAAAATAGTACAATATTTGATATTAAGAAATTGCAATATCCGAGCCTTATATGCCTAACTTAATCAAAAAAATCTGATGGAGATGTGCGCTGCTCGAAAATGATGATTTTTGTTTTCTTATCTTTTAAGGGTTTATAAAACAAACCCTCGAAGACTTATATTGAATGGAGGTGTTTACTGGAAACATCCTAAAGTGACTCCACATGCCAGTAACTTAATTTACAAAATTTTATAGGACAGGAAATCTTATTTTTGTGGAAACCATCATCGGGCAACAAAGATATTGCCTACAAATTCATACGGATTTATCATAACTAGTACTCGTATTATCGACAACCTATAGTCTTTTGCAGTACTCACTTCAATTTGTACATTATGATCCTTATAATCACGCCGTCTCATGAAATTATTTGTACATAATTATAAAAAAAGTTTTCACGCAATCTAAGATTATTTTCATTACCCTAATAACAGGAAGCAAAGTTTTCTCTGCAATTCTTAGGGTAGGATCGGAAAGTTCGGTCCAAGAGCATTCAGATAATATGTGCTTATTGAATGTATTTACAAATTTGATTATAACTAATGTTTTGCATGGCGAAGTGCACTTTAGATCTTATGTGCATTAAATCCATATGATTGCACATAACGAAAATTTGTGAGTCTGGTAACAGTAATTGAACGGAACAATGTGTTTATTAGAAAAGGCGAGTCTATATCATTGCGCATAAGCCTAAATAAAAAATAGCAGCATGCGAAAGTTCTACGTTCAGAAAGCGTAAGCCAAGAAAAATTTTCACACAATTTCATATAGTTGGTCTCACTATTCGCATACACTTCGTCTTTTCTCAGAGATAGATATTTTAATAAAATTTTCTGGACTGAATCTAATTCATCGCCATATTTTTTTAACATAGGGTTCCATACTTGGGCTGCATACTCTATTTTTGATCGCACGAATGCATTGTACAGAAACGTCATTGTGTTTACATTTTTAGAATTTTTTCAAGTACGAATCACTAATCCTAGTGACCTAAACGCAGCCGCAGCAATTATACGTTCATGCTTAATAAAAAGTAAATAAGAGTCAGATATCACTCTGAGATCTCTTATCTTGAGCACCCTTTTCAGAACAGTCTTTCCTATCTTGAACTCGCATTTTATTATAGCTTCATGTCTATAAAATATCATCACCTTAATTTATTCGTATTCATCGGTATCTTATTGTGTTTACACCAGTCCACCAACTTATCAATGTCCCTCTAGAGCTCCTTAGTATCTTCCATATTTCTAATGATCCTGAATATTTTTATATCAGCAAATGTTAATATAAATGCCTGAATATTGTCCGTTACATCATTTACGTAAACGATAAAAATGGGAGATCCCAGGATAGACCCTTGAGGTGCACCAGGCGTTAGTGAATTTTGTTTCGAAGTGATTCCTTGGTATTGAACCCTGTGTTCTCTGTCTATCAAGACAGTCTGATAAAAGTAATACAAGGTTCATTGGTATGTTCGTAGATATTAGTTCACATTGAGTTATGTTGTGGTCAATTTTTTCAAAGGCCTTCGATAAGTCAGTGTAGATGACATCAGCTTGGAAACCTTATTGCATCGCTGGATTAACAATGTAAGTTATGCAAGATAGATTTGTTACATATGAAGATTTTGGCAGGAAGCCATGTTACGCATACGAAATATATGGCGATAGGAACCTATGCATATCATCCTTTACTGAAACTCAAAGACCTTTGCAAAATCACTTAAAATTGATATCGGGCTATAGTTAGTCAAATCAGATTTATTGCCCGATTTGTGCACGACAATAACTTTTGCTGATTTCCATCTTACAGAAAATTTACCAGTTACTAGTGCTTAGTTAAAAATAGTCTGTAATGGATAAGCTAAGACACTCGCGCAATCTTTGATTTAAAAAACTCGGAATTTGGTCGAGACCAGAGGTCATTTTCGGTTTTAAATTTACCTGCTGCCTTCGTTATACTATCGACGCTTAGATGGTAGAGTTTTGATTGGCTGTCAGCAAGCACCGCATTCTGTTCATTTTTCGGGATTGTGAGATAGTCGGAATCATAATTATAGCTTAACTGGATAGTACTTGCCTTAGGCTTGTCAATATAAACACTTGAAAAGTAATAAGCAAATTTATTTGTTATATGATAAGGATCTCCACTCCTCCTTTCAGCCCTATTATCCCTAAAAATTGTGAAGTTATTTTTTAACTATTTTGGCATTCTTAATTCGAATTCGTTGATCATATTAGCCTATCTACTTAATTTTTCAAAAACTACTTTTGGTAACAAATGAAGCGGCGCTCAGTGGAAGTGACGTTCTGCAAAGGTAAACTTCAATAATAACTTAATAAGTTTAAAAATCACTTTCATATACCAGACTTCACTCTCGTTCCTATTTTATTAGGAATTCTTCATTTTTCCCTGTTTTCAAACAACCCATTTTTCTCGTTTTTTCGCTTACATTCAAACTGATACAATAGAACCCAATAAGAAAATCAAACTTTTTTTATTGAACACTCTAGTATTATGTTTTAAGTTCAGAATTCATCTCGTTTGGTTCAAAATTCGCCTATTTCGTTAAAAACCTTATTATTTTGTTGGAAATGCAACTATTTTTTTTAAGCATTTGTTTTTGTCAAAAAATCCAACTACTTATTCGAAAATTAAATTACTTTGTTAAAAATTGGTTATTTTGGTGAAATATTTAGCTCTGTGATTAAACATTTAACTATTCCAGTTTTAGATAATTAATCTTTTCGGTTAAAAGATCACCTTTTGGGTTGAATCTTGAACTTTTTTATAAAAAATTAATTTTTTGTGTAAAAGATTCATTATTTTAATTAAAAATTTGTCTTAGGGGAAAAATTTAACTATTTTTATGAAAA
>JAUELO010031014.1:465-10686 GCA_032357855.1 Amphibolips quercusostensackenii | reverse complement strand
TTGGTAATCAAAACAAATTGTATAAAGAATTACAATTTATTTAACTAATTATAAATTATTTTAAGAATTAATACAAAATTTTCAAGGTCTTAAAATAGTTATCCTTAAACATAGAATATGGAAAAAAAGTATTAGTAAACTTGGATACTTCGGATATTTCTTATTTTCTACATCGGGATTATTTGAAATCCCTCATCTCTATTAAAGCACCTTAAGGGGGTCAAAATTAAATGCATTTTTTAAATAACTTCAACCGTTAGGTATACTTTTACAGAAAACTGTTTGAGCAACTGATTTTAGTGATTTGCACTCGGTTCTAGGGAACGTTCGCAGATAGCGGCACTTTGCAGTTACTGAGAATAATGATATATTTATAATTAAATACACAGAAATATTTTTGATTGCCAGTTTCAATTAATTTTATTATTATTTTAATTTTTCTGTTACTTTTCACCTTTTCTTGAGTGAAAATTTTATAATTCTTAAAATTTAGAAATTTCAAATTTGAACATAGGACATTTAAAATACTTCAGTTATGGACTTCTGTTTTAAATGTAACTTAAACACAGAAGCAACAATTGTATAACTTATTTTAAGTGCTTTTAATTGAAAACTGTCGAATTCCGAGCGCTCTGAATTTCAATTTTGCAATATTTAACTTGTACCATTTAATCAGTTAATGTCAGTTTGTTAGAAGTAAATGATTTTCTGCTAGAAATTAAAATTAATCTAAATAAATTATTGAATCCCGCAAACAAAAGTTTATCTGAAGGATGGGCTTCCAAAAGATAGTAATATGGCTTAAAAAATTAAATAAATTCTAACGAAAACTTGTTGGTCAAAGGTACAAATATTTATTACTTTTGCTTCTTTTAATTGCAAATTAGAGTTTAAATAACCGTGTAATTATAAAGCTAGGTGTAAATTTGGAAAAAGACATGCTCCTCTAGCGAAAATTTCGAATCCAACTCTTTGGTATCAATTCACTCAATATAGCCATGTATCAAAAAAATGCTCTCTTTGAAAATTAGATTTTTAATCAAACTTCAAAGTTGAGAAAACTTTCGCTTCAAGAGAAAACAAGTCGTGTACCTTCATTTCCTCGGAATCTAATGACATTTTCTAATCAAAATTTTTACGCATTAATTCAGTTCTGAAGTATATGGGGAAAATTTTTTTTTAATTAAAAGTTATTTTTTGGGAACGCTTATCTCCTTAAAAATCGCAAAAATTGGTCCCACTTCAGTTCTACTTGATTTGAATAATTTAAAAAAAAAATTGGTTCGAATAGACCCTTTTCGAGCTCCCGCTGTTCGTACTGAAAAAATTCGGCTATTCATACCGAAATTTCGGTACACGTAGCCCCGGCCAATATCTAAAGGTGTCGAGAAAGAAGTTTATGAGAATAACGAAAATTATAAATACACAACCAGCAGAAATTATCTGCTATTGTTAAAGTGCTTTATTTTTTATAATAATGAAATGCAAAATTTTTGCTCATAATACCGCGAAAGGTAATAAAATTTCGCATCTAATAGGCCCAAGTTGAAGGCCAAATTTGAATTTTATAAAAAGATATTGCAAAAAACGTTACATATCGATGTTTTCGAAAAATTGGAATAACTCTGGAAATAGTTAACATTTTTCAAAATTCTAGGCCTCTTTTTAAAGGTAAGTTTCCATAGTATATTTCTGAATTGTTAAGATATTTTCAGACTTTTTTCCCTAGATTCTGCCCGAAGGTCAAACTTGGTGCAAAAAAGTCACAAAATTACCCAAATGTTTAAATACTTACAAATTTAAAAAAATGGTATAAAATATTTTAGTAAGTTTTAATAATATTTATAAAAATATTATTATTTTGAATTTTTTTTTAATCACGTGACTACAATCTCATTTTGAAATTCCCAAGTGCAAAGTCGCATACGGCCCAGCATTGGTCCAGAGTTGGTAAAAATATTGCCGTAGCTCGGCTGCCATTATCGCGCCAATGACGGAATGATAACTATGGCTTGCACTTGGCAGCCAAGGCTTGGCTGCCATTGTCGGCTTGACATCATCGGTCCAGTTGTTCCGGAGTTAATTTTAAAAATGATACAAAATCATTTAATTGCTTTTGGG
The DNA here is from genome assembly GCA_032357855.1 of Amphibolips quercusostensackenii. NCBI lineage: Eukaryota > Metazoa > Arthropoda > Insecta > Hymenoptera > Cynipidae > Amphibolips > Amphibolips quercusostensackenii. The sequence continues at coordinate 8,565 of JAUELO010031014.1, read as the reverse complement.
ATCATCCATTCATCATCATATGACTACATATCTTTCGAATATCATTTATAATTACAAAAGAGTAAATTTCAAACGTTTTGTTCAATTTTAATACCAACTACTGCTACACTTTAAAGATATAACAAAAAAAGGTTTTAAAAAAATAATCACTACACACCACTGGGCCGATTAAAATGCCGATATTGGACCAATAACGTTAGCCGATGTTTGGCTGCGGAAATAGGCTGCCTGGGCCGTGTGTTCAGCTCCGACAATTCGCGCTTGGGATTTTACGATTTTTTGCACAAACTTTGACCCTAGCATAGATTCTATGGAAAGATGTCTAAAAAATTTAACATAATACTATGGAGACTTGCCAACAAAATGAGCCTAAGAACTTGTACAATGTTCATTATTTCCACAATTATTCCAATTTTTGAAAAGTTTTTACGAGGAAAAAATTTTCATGTTAATATTATAAAAATTGAGACCTTATAGCAACAGCTCAAAAAACAGGCATGTAGATCATTTCCGTTGGTAATGCAGAAGAAATGAATATTTGTAACTTTGATATGTTAATTTTTTAAATTCAACTAGCTAACAAACATGCACGCTATGCGCGCGATTATTGTTCTCCTTCCAAGCCCATTTCTTAAATAAAAAAGTAGGGTATAAGTACGCGTTGTGGCCACCTTTGTCCTATTAGTAGCTATACATAGAATATTTCCATATTTCAAACCAGTGTACAAATCAATATTTTGTTTATCTCATATATAATATAAATTGCTTAAAATCTCTTAAAATCTTCTGGAAGCTCATAAAATCCCATAAATTTCACTAAAACATCAAATCCCTCAAAATAATTTAAAATACTTTGAAAAACTTCTAAATTGGTTTAAAGCCATCATAAACAATTGAAAAATTTTATAAGCCCCTGAAATCCTATAATTTTTTTTTAATAGTTAAAATGCTTTATTATTTTTTTGATTTGTTGGAATTGGTTGAAATCCTTAGAGTCCCATTGAAATTTTTAAAAATATTTTTAATTCCCTAAAAAGCCCTTGAAATGTTTAAAAATAACTTCAAATCTTGTAAATTCCTTTATGATATTTTGAAATACTTCCACAATTCTCAGAAATATTTCGGAAACATTGATTTTTTTTAATTTTCAAAACTTAAATATATCTTTTGAAATCTTTAAAAATTTGGCGAAATCTTAATATCTAGTGAAATTAAATTTTGTTTTCTTATCAAAGTAGATTATTTAAAATCTCTATTTGCAATAGTAATGAAATATTTCGCCACCATATATAAATTACATTAACAGACGTTGTAAAGAAATTGAAAGTTAGCAGCGCATTTCAAATATATGTAATAGTATACCATTAAGCCATTTCCCTTTCGGGGCAAGCGATTTTCTTTCATATATGCCAACTATTGTCTCCTATACACCACATTCTTTGAAGATTATCTCATTAACCACTTTGTCCATCAGTGTTTTGAAGCACACCTTGCGCAGGAGTTTCATGTTAATCTCGTCAGTTTTACTTTCATCCTTTTCTTGGACGCCTATTTAGTTCTCCATCTATTTTTCCGTCATTTGTGAGTAAGCTACCAAATATATGTACTTATAAACTTGTTCTATCCTTTTATCGTTTAGGACAATGTTGCATATTGTTTTTTCACCCTTGCCTTCAAACACCGTAAATTTGTTTTATTAACGTTAATTTTGAGGCCCATGTCCTGAACTGAGAGAGTCATAGTTAGTTGTTGTTGTATACTGGGGTCGCCAGCCTTCAGCTCTCTTCCATAACAACCTTATCATCTGCGAATGCTAACACACGTACTCTCACTGTCCCGAGATCTACACCTTCTTCGTCGAAGAGGGCCATTCTTAGACACTTGCTCATGAATGTACAGATTTCTGTTCCACTCACTGAGATGTCTTTAATACATGAACATGTCATTAATTTAAGTTTACGTGTGTTGAAGACATCTCTGTAAGTGGAACAGATGATTAACGCTTCTTTTATAACAATTTTCTTCGTATATTTGTTTTAATTATGCATTACTATTATGTTGGCCCACCTTCCCCAACAGGTACTAAACACGGCCGCGAAATTCTGCAAGTGATTAGTAGATTTGTTGGTGCCCGTCGTTGTTTCGGAACTTTATACTCTGCTTGCGCATTCGTCATAATTCGCACACTGGAGAGCCCGTCTATAGAGATTCGACAATAACACTGGAGAGACCTACAGGGTTCCAACATTTAGCCTGGAGAGCCTTATAGGGATCCAACTCTAATACTGAAGAGCCCATTTATAGGAATTCATATTACTTACGAACGCTAGTTCCAATGCCAACGGCTAAGACCAACGATTCAAAATATGATTTTATTATATTAGACGGCGAGGGGCAAACACAACTTCACACACGCATACGGACGGACGCATATCCAAAAAAAGTCAAAAATTAAAACTTAAAAATTTAAAGTCAAATATAAAAAGTCAAAAATAAAAAATGTGATTATCAGAATCATCTGCCTGTAAGCAAGATGGCCATAGAACGCGATCTTAGCCGCTAGCATTGTTCACGCCCAGAAAACTTCGCACAATGTGGCACGTGTTTAGCAATACTGCCTTCTGAATTAGATGTAGTGAAGTTCGAGCTCCTAGCTCTTTTAAGATTTGTATGCACCTCGCATGAACGTTCCCACTGGAGGAGATCACAGCCTGATGGGTTGATCTTGTTCACCCCCCACACGGTCAGGATCTCCTGCTTCGGCTCCGAATATTTCTGGGTCTTCTCAGTATATCGGAGCGTAATGTTATTGTTGAACAAAACGCTTATGTCTTTTATTCTCACGTGTTGAGCACGTTTATCTAACCAGAGGACGTCTAGACGATTGTTTCTGACTAGGTGATCAGTCAGAATAGTCATGTCCAAGTAAAGGAGATTGTGTTCGTTCTCCAGTACTTTAACTGCGCTATATTTGTAGTAAGGCTCAAATCTCTCTAGTAAGCCAGTGTTCAGAGCAATTTTTTTGGTGAATACTTCCACCAACATTATTTAGTCTGCGCGTGTATTCATGCGAGGCAAGCATCGTACAGCTATCAGTGATGTGCTCGATGTTCTCATTGAGATCTCCACAAAGACGGCAGCTGTCAATTACTGCCACCATAAGCGCGTAATGCATGACTAAAATTCCTATTAAGATAATGCAGTTTTTCTGACATTTCCCTGTTCACATCAACATGGATGTCCGGATGTGGTTCTAGTGGATTCGGTACTTGATGTTTATTTTTTTCTAGCACCTATGCCTCCAGCTTCAATCAGGTCTTCGTTTTCTACATCTTTTAAAGGTATTTCATCGATAGGAAGCTTCTGTTTCACTTCCATTTTGATATCAGCTATTTCAACAGCCGAAAGCATTCTTTTAACAGATATATAGCGTTTTTGGTCTGCTAGATTCTGCTTATTTATTCTTGTGGCTAGCTCTGGGCACTTAAGTAAGAAGAATTGTTGGTGTTCTATCCTCGCACTTTGCCCACACTTTTCTCTGAGAAAAAATAAAGACGCATAACATCTTTGTTTATATGGTACGTCCATTTTAATCGCCTTCTTGGTTGCTAAACTTCTGCCTCTGCCTCTGGTTGAATGAAGCCATCTGTTTCTGTTTAAATAAGGCCATCTGTCTCTGGAGAATATGGTGATGCTAGATCATCATTAGGTTGCGCAAAAACATCAATTGCCGATGCTTGATCATGTGATGCGGCCTCTTCTAACTGATGTTCATTGTTGACATTTTTTAATGCAAAGCTAACCTGCTGTTTATTCTTTATTACTTGGTCTTCTGAGATAAGAAGATTGAGTCTGATACTATATTAGTATATTAGGATACTTTGCGGCAAATTTTGTCCTGAAGTTCTATACTTTTTCGCGTTTAGTTTCTAACTTCGCACTTTTATAGTAGATACGCACAAATTCTTCGTTAATTGTGGTATCCCACTTCATACTCTCCCACAGTATTTCTGTTGAGGCGGTTGGCTGCAAATTGCTAACGCTAGCCTAACCATTCTCAGCAGGCACAGTTGATGTTTCACTGTTTACCGTTTGTCACAGATGTTCTTGCTGTCCACCTGTTTGATTAGTGAGATCTGCCTGATTATCTCGCAGCTCACTATCATTACCGTCCCGCATGCTGTGGCACCAACGGTGGCTCCAGGGGCACCCCGACGATCCTCGGGAAGCGACAAGCGTTTCAAAATCTGTAATAAACTCTCTATGATAATTTATGGGTTTTGGTGTTCTTCTTAGTCCCTTTCCTCTTCGTTCTCTGTCTGCCTGGCATAGGAAACACTGTCAGTAGCAATGCTACAGCAAACATAGCCGTCAAAGTCATGAGAGGAAAGCTCAAGCCCTACCGCGACGCCAACGCGAGAATACCTTCGATAGGGTTACTACTATTATTATAATATCATATTTATATTATATTTATTTATATTGTATTGCATTCTATTGTATTGTATTGTATCGTATTGTATTGTATTGTATCGTATTGTATCGTATTGTATTGTATAACACAACACAACACAGCACAGCACAGCGCAGCACAGCACAGCACAACACAAGACAACACAACACAACACAAAGCAACACAACACGACACAACACGACACAACACGACACAACACAACACAACATGACATGCCATAACATAACATAACATTACACAACATAACATAACATTACACAACATAGCATTACATCACACAGCATTAAATTGCACTACACAACATTACATTACATTACATTACACTACATTACAGTACATTACATTGCACAATATTACATTACACTACAGTACATTACACAACATTTCACTGCATTACAGTACACTACATTACATTACATTGCATTTCATTGCATTGCATTGCATTACATTACATTACATTATATTATATTATATATTATACATTGTTATTATTATAAATCAATGTCTCGGGTTTAAGATGGTGACAGCCCAACATGTCGAAGGAATTTTTGTTAAAGTTAGATTTTTATTTATCTATTTTTTTAAAGTCTGCACGGCGCTGTCAGTCACAGATGCATTTTTGTGATTCAATTAAGTATTCAAATAGGAACAGTGTGCCTCATTTGACATACTGGACAAAGCCTGGTTCTTACTCCATCACTTACGGACTGGGTTCTAGCTAAGTGCATAATGAGCCACAAGAACCTCGGTAAAGGCACATAAAAAAGTTTTCAGAGGTACCGGCTCAGGGATTGAACCCCGGACCTCTAATGTGAAATCCGAGCGCTTAAACAACTGAGTCACCGAGGCTCTTTTTTATTATTTATGTCTAAATAAGCCCAACATCCACCCCTCAGGTACTCACGACCCGGTACTTCTCTACTAAATACGGTCGCGAAACGCGGCAAGTGATTAGTAGATTCGTTGGTGTCAGCCGTTTTTTTCAGAACTCTACGAGTACACACTGGAGAGCCCGTCTTCCGACAGTCACGCTAGAGCGCTCTATAATAAGGATCCAACATTCATCCTGGAGAGCCCTATAAGGACCCAAAATTCATCCTAGAGGGTCCGTTTATAGAGATCCAACATTCATAAAGGAGAGCCTCTTTATAGGGATCCAAACATTCATCCTCGACAACCTTATAGGGATTCAACATTCACACTGGAGAGCCTGTTTATAGGGATCCATTTTTCTTAAAAACGCTAGTTCCATAGCCAACGACTGAGACTAACGATTCAAAATATTAGTTTTATTTACATTGGACGGCAAAGACATACAAAAATTCACGCACGCACGCGGACATACACATATATAGAAATAAACGCATATACCAAAAAAGGGTAAAAAATTAAAAAACAAAAATTAAGAGTAAAAAATTTAAAAAATGTGCTTATCAGTCATCTGCTGTGTGCGCGGGATGGACATAGAAGGCGATTTAAGCCGCTTTTATTGTTCACGCCCAGAAAATTCCAGACGATGTGGCACGTGTTTAGCAATACTGCCTTCTGAATTAAATGCAGCAAATTTCGAGCTCCAAGCTCTTCCAAGATTTGTGCGCATCTCGCATGAACGTTCCCAGTGAAGATCACGACCGGGTGGATGGTGACGTTATTCACTCTCCACAAGGTCAGGATCTCCTACTTCAGTTCCGTAAATTTCTGAATCTTCTCATTATATGTATCGGAGCCTAATATTGGTGTTAAGGGGGACGCTTGTGTCTATTATTTTCACGTGTTGAGAACGTTTATCTAACCAAAGGATATCTAGACGATTGTGCCTGACTAGATGTTCAGTCAGAATAGTCCTGTCCCAGTAAAGGAGATGGTGTTCGTTCTCTAGTACGTTATGTGGGCTATATTTGTAGTAAGGTTCAAAACTCTCTAGTATGCCAGTGTTCAGGGCAATTTTTTGATGACTTATCTCAGCAACATCATTATGTCTGCGCGTATATTCTATCGAAGCAAGCATAATACAGCATCAATGATGTGCTCGATGTTCTCATTCGGATATCCACAAAGTCGTCATCTGTCAATCATTGCCGTCATATGAAGAATATGTTTTTGGTAATTCCTCGTCTTAATTACCCTGTTCTGGAAAGCAATGACAAATCCCTCCGTCTCCAGAAAGGGTTCTCCTCGCCTTAACCAGAGGTTTAAAGCATCACTATCCATGCAAGGAAGATCTATCGTTTGGCTGTGTTGCTTGTGCAGCTGTTTACCTCGCCATTCAGCAGATAGCTGCTCAACGTTAAGATGTCTGATGTTCTGGAAATCAACAGCTACAAGTTTTAAGGGGGCATACAGGACAACTATACAGATGTAGTCGTAGAGTGAGATGTTAATCCTGTGTTGGAAATTTTCGCGCAATTGCGTAATCTGAGAGTCACACAGTCGACGAACATCCAAGATCCCTCTACCTCCAAGCTTGCGTGGCAGAACTATTCTCTCTACAGTTACCACTGAGGCCAGACACCAGAATCAAAGTAAGGCGACCCGTAAAAGCAATCTCAAGTACCTTTTTAATTGCAGAATGTAGCGGACCCCTAGAGTTGAGATTCAGACACTCCCGCCTCAATTTTGAACCCATAGGACGTGTTGTTAGGTGGCCAACTTAGTGGGTTCAATGATAAACAGAATCATAATGTGCTAAACGAAACACTTCGAAAGATTGCTCGTTTAATGAGCAAGGGCTGGGTGCCACTCATCACCCCACGACCAAAACATTTAATGCTTGTGCACCTTGTGTGCATAGCGTGATCCAGAAATTGGATGACGCGAGGACAGATCTTATATATCTTGAGGACCACGGGAGCCTCCACAGCAACCTTTTCGTTCTTCAGAGAGGACGTTGTTCTCTTCACAACATTTATAGACGAAGTCAGAAATGATAGCCGTCCCTTGCTCCAGAAAGGGCGGGGTGAGAAGCCTCCAGTTCTTGGCCCTCTATAGGATGCGAGTTACATCGGAGGCTAAGATGGATAGATCATTCATCCCAGGCAACCGTTCAACTCTGTTCTTTTCTAGACGGAGCCATGTCGTGTCCAGTTGACTTGACCTATGAGTCCTGCAGATGCTCGACCATTATCTGGTCATTTTCTCGGCCCTCGGTGGTTCACAGTAACTTTGGGTCTTGTTTTTTCCATCTGTAAGTTCGCGATAGAAACGTTTTTTATCTGCTAAAAAAGTCCTATTGTCATTCCTTCTCACGATCGCTCTGTTAAATCATCGCAGTCGCGCTGACAGGACTCTAAGCCTCTGTTTGAGATATTAAATCACTTCGTCCAAGTTCGTAGATGTTCGTGAACTGATGTTATGTGGGCGAAGGATCACCTCCACATTTCGAAATTGGTACAATTGTCCCAATTTTGCTCTGATTTTGCCAGAACAGAGTCAGCATCCCGGTGTTGAAGCTGCCAAATAAACGGAAAAGGTCCTGGTTGACTTTGAATTTCGGCAGACCGCTTTTCATTGATGGTTCTTGATTTGCGAACTCTAAGATGGCAACTAGTGAAGCACACCATGAGACGCAGGCTTTCCTCGTTAAATTCTTCAATGAGTTCAGCAGGAGCAGGGGCAGGCTCCGGCGG
>JAUELO010030998.1:0-10686 GCA_032357855.1 Amphibolips quercusostensackenii | reverse complement strand
AATTATCAATGTTTGAACAATAAACAGTATTATTATTAATTAATTATTAGATTTTTTAACGTTTTCCCTTCTAGATTAAGTATTGACTAATTTGCCATGTTTTGAAAATACCTTATTTTCAGAATGCCATGAGAAAAAAAAATGATATTTTATTTAATGTGTCGTTGGTAATTTTTCTTCAAAAGATGTACTTTTATCTTAAATTTAAAAAAGTACAATTTCGATGATTATAAAAAAAATGGCAATATAAAAAAAATGAAATTTCAGACAAGTTCTTTTAATTTTTCTCTTTTTTTACTATTTAAAAATTGTTTATTTGGATTATTTTTATCACCACTGCATTTCTCAGTAATTTTTACCCCAAAAAACATATATTTCAAGATGCATTTAGTTTATTTATGCACGAGTTATTGAAATTTAAAACTGCGGAATCCCAATTCGTACAAGTGAGGTATATACGTATACGCAGATGGAGTGTGGTATCCACGGGTTAAAATACCCGAAGATCTCTCAAATTCTTTGGAATACCTTCAAAAAAATTGAAATGAATTAAGAATTAACGGAATCTGTTAAAATACCCTAAAATATTTCAAATGATTTGAAATCTTTCAAAATCGTTCGGAATCCATTAAAATTATTTAAATCTGCAACAAATTCATTTGAATTATTTAAATAACGCCAAAATGTTACAAATTCTTTGGAATATTTTGAATTCCCTCGAAACTTTTTAAAGTTTTTTCAAATTCCTAGGAAAATTTTAAATCACCTTCAAATCTTTAAAATCCTTTAAAATTCCTTCAAATAACTGAAATTCACTAAGAATTAATAAAATCTTTTGAAATGCCCTAAAAGATTGTAAACGCCTTGAAATCTTGCAAAATCCTCAAAAACATTTTAAAGGTTTTGAAAACTCTTTAGAAATTTTAAAAATTCCCTAAAATTTTTTTAATCCTTCGAAGTCCCTTTGAAATATTGAAATCTATTTCAAATTTCTTGGAATCTTTTAAGATTCCCTAAATTGAAATTTATTGAAGTTCTTAAAAATTACTTGGAATTTTAATACCCTAAAAAATGTCAAATTCTTTGAAATCCCTTGAAACTTTTAAAAGCTCATTAAAATTTATTGAAAGTTTTAAAAATACCCTAAAATCTTCAAAATCCTTTAAAGTTCCTTCAAATAATTGAAAACCATTAAGAATTCCTTGGAATCTTTTTAAATACCCTGAAGTATTAAAAATGGTTTGAAATCTTTCAAAATCCTTCGGAATCGCTTAAAATTATTTAAATCTATTAAAAATTAATTAAATCTTTTGAAATACCCTAAACTATTTTAAATACTTTAAAATCTTTCAAAATCCTTAGAAAATTTTTTAAGGTCTAGAAAATTCCTTAGCATTTTTAAAAACGCCCTAAAATTATTCAAATCCTTTGAAGTCTCTTTGAAATATTGCAATATATTATAAATTTCTTGCAATCTTTTGAGATTCCCTGAAATATTTCAAATCCTTAAAAATCCTTTGAAATCCCTTACAACTTATTGAAGTTCTTGAAAATCATTCGGAATTTTAATACCCTAAAAAATGTCAAATTCTTTGAAATCATTTGAAACTTTTAAAGGCTTATTAAAATTTCTTGGAAGTTTTTAAAATACCCCAAAATCTTTTAAATCTTTTCAAATCCCTTCAAATAATTAAAACCCTTTAAAAATTCCTTGGAATCTTTTGAAATACCCTGAAGTATTTAAAATGCTTTGAAATCTTTCAAAATCCTTCGGAATTGCTTAAAATCAATTAAATCTATTAAAAATTAATGGAATTTTTTTAAATCCCCTAAAATATTTCAAGTTTTTTTAAATTTTTTAAATACCTTGCAGTTTATGGAAGCTCTTGAAAATTCCTTAGATTTTAACACTCTAAAAATTTTCATAACCCTTTAAAATCTCTTAAAACTTTTTAAAGTTCATTAAAGTTCCTTGGAATCCTTTAAAATATCCAAAAAATGTTTTAAATACTTTGAAATCCTTTAAAATCCTTTGAAACTTTTTGAAGGTCTTGAAAATTCCTTAAAAATTTCAAGAATACCTTTTATAATACCCTAAAAAATTTTAAATCCTTTGAAATACCTTGAAACTATTAAAAGCTCATTAAAATTCCTTGGACGTTATAAGGATACCCTATCCTTAAAATACTTTGGAATACCTTAAAATAATTGAAACCCATTACGAATTCTTTGCAATCTTTCAAAACGCCGTAAAATATTTCAAATATATTGAGACTTTTTAAAGCTCTTGAAGATTCCTTAGAATTTTTCGAAATATCCTAAAATTTTTAAAATTCTTCGGAACCTTTTTAAAATATTGAAAACTACCAGAAATTCCTTGGAATCTTTTTTAATGCCCTAAAATATTCCAAATCTTTTTAAATCTTTCAAAATCCCTTGTAACTTATGAAAGCTCTTGAAAATTCCTTGGAATTTTAATACCTTGAAAAATTTCAAATCCTTTGAAATCCCTTGAAACTTTTAAAAGCTTATTAAAATTCCTTGGAAGTTTTAAATATATCCTAAAAGCTTTGAAATTCTTTGAAATATCTTCAACCGAAATCTTTTAAGAGTTCGTTGGAATCTTTTAAAATACCCTAAAATATTCCAAATACTTTTAAATCTTTCAAAAGCCTTCCAAACTTTATAAGGCACTTAAAATTCCTTTGAAGTAAAAAAAAAAGCTAAAACCTTTCGAAATGTTCGAAATCTCTTCAAATTCTTTTAGTCTATTGTAAATTCCTATAAATCATTGAAAATACACTAAAATATTTCAAATTCTTTGAAATCTTTTAAAGGCCTTTAAAACTTTTTAAAGCTCTTCAAAATTCCTTGGAATTGAAAAAAAATCTTTGAAATCGATCAAAATCCCTTCACATTATTTAAATCCTTGGAAACTTTTAAAATACGCCTAAGCATTGAAAATCCTTTGAAACATTTTGAATATATAAATTTAAAATATAAATAATATAAAATAATAGAAAAATCAAAGAAATATAAAAATTCAAAATATAAAAATATTTGGAATTTTTCCAAAAAATGAGAAAAAAATTCTGTAACATCGAAATCACTATTCAAAGATAAAACAAAAGTCCACTCCCAAGCTAAAGTGTTGCTGAATTAAGATGAAAAAGGCTCGACAAAAAAAGCTTGTCCAGGTTCGAGGCAATGGATATAGAACTTGACAATCCCAGAGATCTTAAAGTGACCCTAACCTAAAATTGAATCAGGCTAGACTGCAAATTTCGTTAAAAAATTCAATTTTCAGTTTACAAAAATAAAAACATACTCCTAAGTTATTAAGTTTATTAATACGGGTAAGCAACGTTTGATGCAAAAAAATTAACCAATTCCAAAAAAAAAGGGACCGAGAATTTCGGGATTAAAATTTGACGAGTTTTTGAAATCAGTTTGCATAGCGATTAAAAATAAAATTTTGTATTTTCTGTAAAAATAAAAACTAACTTCTAAGACATACTAATGCTGAAGAAGAATAAAAAAGTTTAATTCCAAAAAAATTTTCTGTTTCGAGATAATAAAAATTGAAGACCGCGATTTCACATTAAAATTATTATTAAGTAAGATTATTGACAATTCTGTTAGGCTTGCTCGAATCTCCAAGTGAAAAAAATGATATTCGATGAAAGGTGTTGGCAATATCAGGGTGGAAAATTGAGAGACGGGAAGATAAGAAAGGTGGATGATCAACAGTAAACTTCATCGTAATTTAATTTTGCTTGGGAGTTTCAGTTGCGACCAGTTTTTTTTTGTACAAAAAGTTAGGTCTACTTGAGAAAATTTTTCTCAATAAGAATCCGCCAGCATATAAAAATATCCAATATTTTTTAGGATGTTCGCCTACGTGCCTTTTTCACTCGCCTTCATGAGTGACCATGCTGAGTAATATGTACAAGGAAATTAGTTTAATCCAAGAAAATTACTCGATTAGTATGTCTGGCACATTGAACAATCTTGATAATCACTGCACAAAATTTTCTCTTTTTCTACGCACAAAAAAATTTCCATTCAATTTTTTAACATTGAGAGTTCATTGCTATCAATTTTAGAATCTGATTCTAATCATTATCCTGAGATATTGATAAAAGAGCGGATACTAAGATTGCAAAGAAGAATTTATTCAATTACGAGAAGATAATGAATGAAACAACAACGGAAGTCGACATGGAAGTAAGCTTCTGATAATTATTTCCGCTCATTTCAGCTAGATGTTTAAAAAAGGAACGTGAGTAAAATTAGAACTTTGAGAAAAAAATCTATATTAATCACAAGATTGTCATGCAGAATTATAATAAGATTGCATGAATAACTTTCTTTAATTAATTTTTTTTCGCAATCCATTTAATTTACTTAACAGCCTGTTTTTTTCACAAAAATATAGAAGTAATAGGGAAATAAATTGTTTTTTATAAAACTAACGTAGGTGCCATATTAAAATCAATTTAAAACGTTTTAAATTCTTAGATTTTAAGTCGAAATATATTGTACTTTCAACAAAATAGATCAATTTTTTAAAAATATTTTAGTTTTTAATCGAAATACGTAAATTTTCAACCAAATAATTAAATTTTCAACCAAGAAAGATAAACTTTCAAAAGGAAAGTTAATTTTCAACTAAACAGTTACATTTTTTATTAAATTTGCAAACTTTCAAGCCAAAAAACTTTTTTATGCCAAACAGTTATATTTTTGATCTAAAAATATGAACTTTCAACAAAAAAGTTAATTTTCAACCGAATCGTTGAACTTCCAACCAAAAAATGTGATTTTTTAACAAAAAATCCCTTTTTTACTAAATGGCTGAAGTTTCTATCAAACTGTTTAACTTTCAAGCAAAAAAGACCTTTTTCTACCAAAAAATTATATCAACTTAAAAATATGAATTTCTATCGAAAAAGTTAATTTTCAATCAAATGGTTGCATTTTTTACCAAAGTCCCAAGCCAAAAGCAGAAAATTATCACAAATCAAGTTGAATTTCCAAACCAAAATACGATTTTTCAACAACAAATTTTATGTACAACAAAAAGTTGAATTTTCGACACAAAGGTTGAATTTTCAACCAAAGCAATTAAATTTTTAAGAAAAAAGTTCATTTTCTAGTAAATATTCAAAATTTTTTACCGAATTGTTAAATCTTTAGGCCAAAAGGACGAATTCGCTAAAAAAAAGTGGAATTTTTAACCTGAAAAGATGAATTTTCAACAAAAAAGGTAACTTTCAACCAAATAGTTGGATTTTTCACAAAATTGTTAAATTTTAAAGACAAAAGGACGAAACTTAGACAAAACAGTTACATTTTCAATCCAAAAATATGAATGTTTAATAAAACGTTTCATTTTCAAAAAATAAATTTATTTTCGACCAAATACTAAAAGTTTTTTAGAGATTGTTAAATTTAAAAGCCAGAAAGACGAAATTTACCAAATTAGTTGAATTTTCAACCCACAAATATAAAATTTTAACCAAATATTTTATTTGCAACAAAAAATTCATTTTCGACAAAATAGTTTCAATTTTTTCCAGATTGTTAAATTTCAAAGCCAAAAAGACGAAATTTCCAGAAAACAGTAAAATTAGTACAAATTTCCTGACAATTACAGGCTTTTAGAACGTGATTTTTCATTTGAAAATTAAAATGAATTCAATGAAAAAAACAAGGTCCAAATTAAAAAAGGTTAATTTAAGGGACTCGAAATCGTCCAATACCATCTTTTACATACCAATATGATCACGAAATTCCATTTGGAAATAGAAAATAATCCACTGTATGAGTCATACGTACCTGAAACACAAAAAAAAAGTGCACCTTAGACTTTAGTACAATAATAATTCTTTTTTTAATATTCAAGATATAAAATATAATACTAAACTTACTTTAATAAGAAATTAAGTTTAAATAAAGTGTGTCCTATAATCTTATTTAATAAATTTTCAAAGTCTTTACGGAAATTCTGAATAAAATTCCCGGTTTTTTCCGGGTATCTCTATAAAATTTTTCCTAATAGCAAGAAGACAAATTTTCAACAAGATAAATTTTAAACTGAAAATGAAATAATTAAAATTTGAGAAAAAAGTAGGTTTCAACCAAAAAATCAACATACTTTCAACAAAAAGTTAAATTCTCACGCAAAGAGGTGAATCTTAAAAAAAAGATGAATTTTTTATAACAGTAGTTTAACTTTGAACCAAGTAGTTGGATTTTCAACGAAAAAAGATAAATTTCCCTCAAGAAGATTCATGTTTGATAAAAAAAACGAATTTTCCAAAAAATACATCAATTTTCAATAAAATTCTTGAATTTTTAGGCCAAAAAGACGAATTATTTACAAAAAAGGTTGAACTTTTAGCCCGAATATATATATATATATATATATAATTATTTTTCATAAAAATAGTTCGATTTTTAACCAAATAGTTGCATTTTTTATCAAAAATATGCATTTTGAAAAAAAAATTATTTTTCAACAAAAAAGTTAATTTTCAATTAGAGAGTTTTATTTTATACCAAATTGTTGAATTTTCTTTCCAAAAAGAAAACTTTTTCCTACAAAACAGTTCAATTTTGAACCCGAAAATATGAATTTAAATAAAAAGGATAAATCTTCAACAACAGAATTATTATTTTTTAAAGTAGTTTAACGTTAAACCAAGTAGTGGATTTTTCAACCAAAAATATTAATTCGCAACGAAACATGTAATAGTCGAATCTTCAACCAACACAGACTAATTAACAGCCAATAAAATGCATTTTTAATTTAAAAAAGAAATGAATTTTCAACCAAGCAAAATAATTTTTTGCCAAAAAGGTCTAATTTTTGACAAAGTACATGGATTTTTATCTTGAAAACATCAATTTTCAATACCAATTTTTAACTAAATTTGAAGTAGTTACATTTTCAGTAAAAAAAATTAATTCTTAACAACAGAACCAAATATTAGCATTTTACCCTAGAAAAGATCCATTTTCAGTTTATTTTTAATTCAATTTTCAATCGAAAATTAAACAGATAAATTTTCTGTTAAAAAAAATTAATTCTCAATCAAGAAGACTAATTTTCCACAAAATATTTCAATTTTCAACAAAAAAGTTAATTTTAAAACAAATAGTTGAACTTTCTGCAATTTTCAAACTAAAAAATCAAATTTTCAAAATAAAGTTAAATTTCCAACAAAAAAGTTCATTTTTAACCAAATTTTGACTTACTACCAAAATAGTTAATTTTTTTACAAAACACATAAATTTTCAACCATATGGTTAAATATTTATACCGAAAATATTAATTTTTAACAAGAAAAGTTCATTTGCAACCAAAGAGGTGAATTTTCAAGCAAAATTATGAATTTTTAACCACACAACTAAATTTTTAACAGAGTAGATAAACTATCAACCAAGTACTTGCAATTTCAACTAAAAAAGACAAATTTTCAAAAAAAAACAGAACCCTCTTCAGATATTTGTTACCCAATAATACAAATGATCAACAAAATAGCTAAATTTTTAGCTGAACAAAAAAGATTCGATTTTTTTACAAAGAGATAAATTTTGGAACGAAAAAGCCAAATTTTGAACAATGAAAGAAAAAAGTTTCCTCTAAATTGGTGAATTTTCAAACAAAAAGGACGAATTTTCTGCAAAAAAAGTTGTATTTTCAAATGGAAAATAAGAGTTTTCAACAAAAAAAGTTACTTTTTAACCAAATAAAATAAATGAACTTTCTAGAAAATACATGCATTTTCAACTAAAATAGATGAATTCTAAACAATAAATATATTGATTAATATTATTTTAACCGTAAACAATTTTGATTAAAATCAAACACGCAGTTGAGTTTAAAAAAAATGAATTTTAAAAAATAGTAGAATTTTCTAAAACTAATTTTCTAATCAAAAAACGAATGCTAAACAAAATAAATCAATTTTCTAATTAAATGTTGAGATAAAAAAAATCAATTTTCAACTCAAAAAAAGAGGAATTTTCAATGAAAAAATTGCATTTTCAACCAAAAAGGTGGATCTAAGAAAAAATTAATTTTTACATGTTAGTTCAACTTTCAACCTAGTAGTTTAATTTTCAACCAAATACATAACGTTTCAACAAAATTGATGAATTTTGACGCCAAAAAGATAATTTATCTTCAAAACAGATGAATTTTCAACCCAGTTGAATTTTCAACCCTAATATATGATTTTTTAACAAAAAATTTAATTTTCTATCTAATAGTTTACTTTTCAATCAAAAATATGAATTTTCACCAAAAAACTTTTTTTCAACAAAAGGTATGAATTTTTTAACTAAAATAATTAATCTTCAATCAAAAAAATTAATTTTTGAAAAAATAGATTAAATTTAAATCAAGTGGCTCATTTTCCAAACAAAAAATATATATTCTTAACGAAACATGCAATAATTAATATTTAAACCAAAAAAATTTTTATTTGAAATAAAAAACAGTTGATGTCAAACAAAAATGACGAATTTTCAATAAAATTGTAGAATCCTCAAACAAACAAAATTATTTTTCAACCAAACAGTTGCATTTTTAACAAAAGAGAATTAATTTTTAAGCAAGAAGATTAATTTTCTACCGAAAAAGACCAATTTTTAACAAAATACATGAATTGTACGACTATATTGTACTTTAAAAGATTCCGAGGAATTTTTTAAGATTTCAGAAGATTTCGAAAGATTTCAAAGATTTCAAGGTACTTTATCAAATTAATAATAATAATTAATAATATTGTATATAATATTATTGACAGATTCATGGAATTAAAAAAAAAAGATTTCACAAGATTATAAGGAATTCCTATAGATTTAAATGGATGTAAATAATTGGAAAGTTTTTCAGGGATTTCCGAGGATTCCAGCAAAATTGAAGATAAATCAATTTCACTGGATTTCAAAGGATTTGAATGCTTTTAGTGTATTTAAAAAATTTCAAAAAATTTCAGAAAATATCAGATTTTAAGGGATATAATACAGATTTTAAACATTTTGAAAATAATAATAGTAATAGAATAATTACTAATTGAATTTAATTACTATTGACACTATTTTGAATTACTCAAATGAGTCCGAAGCCTCTGTCCGTAAAAAGAAAGTGAATTATCACATTTCATTGCAATTGATTAACAATAAGACTGTAGTAAACTACAAACAATTAAATCCTATGATTGAAAGTTATTTTTTGTTGTTATTTTTTTGGTTTAAAATTCATCTTTGTTCGTTAAAAATGATAGCTTTTGTTGAACAATCAACTTTTTAGGTTGATAATTTAAATGACTTTTAAAAAATTGTGTTTCGTCTTGAAATTCAACCATTTGGTTGAAATTTATTCTTATCTGTTTAATAATTTCACCATTTTTTAAAGTCATCTTTCATGGATGAAAATCCATCTTCCTTGGTTGAAAATTAACTTTTTTGTTAAAAATTAAACTGCCTTTTAAAAAAATTGTCTTTTCGTCCTATAAATTCAACCATCTTGATAAAAATTCGTCTCTTTTGCTTGAAAGTTTAACTACAGTGTTAGAAATGTTTGCAATTTTAGCGTACACGAGCATATTAAATTTCCTATATATTTACTAAATTCATTACACTTCGTAATTTTAGTACACTTGCGTATACTAAATGTCCTTTATGAAGTTGTATGTATACTAAATTTATTAAGTGCACAGTAAGTTTCTTTTACGTATATGAATTTCATAGTTTCTGGATTGTGATCTACTGCGCTGCAATGCGCCATCTATTTTTTCAATGCGGGCAAAATGTGAACTCGCGAAACCAGGTACAATTTTTTAATGCATTTTAATTTAGGCATAAGATTAATTTTTTAATTCTTTTGTATATTTTAAAATGATTAGCAAATGAAAACAATTAAGATTTATCGGAAACTAAGTGTTACATGTGAAATTTTCATCGTATACAGTGAAAAAACACGTTTTATGTTAAAACTATTTTTGTAAAAAAAAAACAATTATTTAGGTATGTTATATAAGTTTTAACACATAAGCTTCAATTAACTAATCTTAACATAAAAATAAACTTAAAATAAATTTTTATCAATTTATATATGAAATATTTACCATGCAAAAAATTCTAACCAGTTCCTAATTCATTTCAGAACATCGATGATTCATATTTTTTAAATATTTTGAATCAATTTTTTTTTGCTACCCATATGCCTTAATTAAAATTCATTACAGCTTATAGTGGGTTGAAACTTACATGGCATACTAAGATAATTATTTTCTTGTCGAAAACAGTTTCAACAGGAAATGTGTTTTTTCACTGTATACAATCAAAATTTAATATGCAATACTTAGTTTCCGATAAATCTTTATTTTTTGTATTCACTAATTGTTATGAACTAGTGAAAATAATGGTAAAATTATTTTTAAGCACAAATTAAAATGCGACTTAAAAATGCTACCTGGTTTCGCGAGATCCCAATACAATAGTGATCAAAAGAAAATAAATAATGAAGAGTATAATAGTTTTAACACTGTTGTTCTTCCTTTTTTTGGTAAAATTTCGAAGATTTTAAAATCTGTGTTGGGTAAATTGGGTTTACATACAATATATAGAGTTCCTTTTAAGAGTAACATGATTATAAAATTGGGAAAAGAT
>JAUELO010030990.1:0-10686 GCA_032357855.1 Amphibolips quercusostensackenii | reverse complement strand
GTTAAACATCGTGATCATCACGCGATGATGTAGCTTCCAGTCTTCCTTGGTGTAAGTGAAACACTTGTCGAGTCCAAAGCTCATGTTAATTGCTTAAGGTTACCTATTCATTACCGTACTAGGATTTTAGTGTCCTTTTTCGAAAAAGCAAAGAGTCTTAGGTCGTTCATGTATAAAACGTAGCTGACCTAAAATTATTTTTTGTTTCACGGGCCACATAGGCATCCCGAGCTTTTGCCTTGAAGCACAATAGCTAGAGGCAAGAGGGAGATGCAAAAAAGTATGGTACTTAGAGATTCTTCTCAAAAGAGATTCCTCTTTGAAGTGAGAAAGCTGAAAGTCACTTGAGTTTTGTTAGATGTAATAAAAAATCTTGTCCGCCACAAGATCATAAGCTCTTTAATGCATCTTACTATTTTTAAATGCACCTTTAGGCACTTAATAAGCTCTATGAGTAGCTTATGGTTTGTGTTATCGAATGACTTGCGGTAGTCAATGCAAGCTATGGACGGATTGCGTCGATACCTGATCGAATCTTGGGTGATACACCTGTCTTTCAGCAGATTCTCCCTTCAACCTGCCAGCCTTCTCTCTTATCCACGTTATTTGAATATCGGGCTCTATACCGTCTTTATGGATGTTAATATCCTCTCCTTAAGGATGCCAGTAAATATCTCGTTACTGGTATTTAAACAAGCTCTTCACCTGTAATTCTTTGGATATGAAAAATTTTTGGTCTCAGGTATCAGTATAGTGCGACCTTTCACCAACTACTTCGGAACGGGTTGTTCTTTGTTTGAAAAAGTAGTGAATATACTAGCCAGATGTTAATGCGTAGAAGTAAATCTCTACCACTGAAAGTTGTTAATTCTATCTGGCCCTAGTGCAGTCATTGGTAAACACTTCCCCTCTGGACGTTGGAACATTTGCCTTTGGCGAAAGCTACGTAAGAGTGATATATCTAAAGCGTCTTCATTCATCTGATAACTGTCTTCACATACTTGTCTCTAGAAAACTTAAATCTCTTCTCGAGTAGGCGGTTTTTCAACGGCACATGGCTTTTTATTGAACAGGCGAGAAGGTTTAGTAGCTTGGCAGAGACTGCCTTCTCGTAAACTATACAGTTCAGAGTCCAGAGATCAACATCTTTAGGGAGCAAATCGGGAAGAGCAGTACGAGCCTTAGCTAATTTTTCCATCCTGAGGAAGACCTTTTGGAGGATATTTTATTTCCTAGTTCTCATATTGGAATTATCGGCTATCTGCAAAGATAGTCTTGCAGAAACGGGTGTTATGTTCTCTGGAGAATGTTGCTCTTCTAGATAAAGATCTTTATATCCTTTTTTGCGAAAAAAGGATATCTGATCTCTTAAATACCGAGGCGTTCTATGAGCATATTTCAGGTGCATATTGAATCAACGTTTAGGTAATTTCTGCATGAATCATCTTTGCACCAGTGAGCTTCTTTGCCTGATCTTCGCCTCGTTTCGGTCTTATTGACACTCCTAATTTCATTCTGCCCTCTATATGTAAGAGACTTATTGTGAGTGGCACTGCGCGGTACTGGAGAAGTAACCGCATGATTCGTTGCATTGGTAAGTTAGCCCAATGCCACGTGGCTGACCGCAAGAGCCGGAGTTCTTGGGCAATAGGGTCGCCACATCCCCACGCTTACTACCTATTATTATATTATTATATTATGATATTATTGTATTTCACTTCTATCATATTTATATATGCTACAAACTATTTACTGAGCTAGTCTGCTCCAAATTACGATATTTTTTTAGTCTTAGATTTAAAATAAAAGTGTTTGAGTCAAAAACTGCTGCATCGTCATTGAAATTCTAAATACAAGTCGCAGAAGATCGGTAATGCAGACGAGACAATCCGCAACATATTTTATTTTTTTAGATCTTAACAAGAAAAAGAATAAATAATATGATTTGAAGTTATTGTTAATAAGTCTGTTACTTATCTGTTATTCATAAGAAAAATAGTGATTTATACAGGCAAACTTCTTTCGACGTCTGTAAATACAAGAATGCGATTGCGCGTCTAGTTCTTTTAGGTTGAGAATCTCAAATTCCTAATAATCTATAGTTCTGCAAATTTAATTCAACTTGAGTTGCATTTAACTAGAAAAAATATTTCAATTCAATTACTTTAAATGTACATTGTTTGTAAGAGTTACTTGTAACTCGTTAACAATTAAAATATGAGAATTTGGAATAGGTATATGTATTTTTTTGATGTTTGATATAAAATTTAAAGTACACTGTTAGTATAGTCACTTCGGTCAAAATCAAATAAAGTTTGAAATGAAATCGCAATAGAGTAAGGACATGAATTCTATAGCAAAAATTTTGATTTACGTATAGCTTATAAAAATGTACTAAAAATTATAGTTATATTAAATTATTATATTTACCAATCTTGTTGAGGAGAACAGTCAAAGCTAAAACAAAAATATGAGCAATATTCATCTTTTTTAATTAGAGGAAAAATGATTAATGTAATTATGAATAATTGGGTTAACAATGTAATTGATAATTATTTTACTGCTTTTTTAGATATTCAAATACGTATATCGTAAACGTCTTATGTTATAGATAAAAGGCAGCCAGCTTGTCCTTCAAATTATTTACATCTCATTAGTGTCAGTTTCGAGGAAAAAATTGTAGTCAATAAATTCGATAAAACTAATATCACAAATTATCCAATGTCTTACGGTTAAGCGAAATTTGTTGTTTACATGTAAAATTTATAGCTTGGGCAACGGCGATTGAAATTTCAATACAAACAACTAAATTTCATCGAAATTAATTTCATTTTTAAAATATTTGACATTGTGACGACTATAAAACTTCACCTATAAGAAAGGAAAATAAAAAAAATTAATACCATTTATTCCTTCAGTAGTATATTTTTACAGCATTTGTTATTAAATCTGCAACAATTGATAGTTACTTGTAAAATTTTCATTTTTTTTCTAATCATAAACAATATTATATTTAAGTTTCACATTTATTCAAACATCATCATCATTTTATAAATCAAAATCATCTAAAAAAATTATTTTGAAATTTCTTGAGATTGGGCGAGGTCTACCCAAGGGGGTTTGCCGGGCTTCTTCTAGAATCATATCATTCGCGCCGCTGCCAATGTTCATTTTCACACGCTTTTCAGATTTCTGTCCAAAGTGATTTCTTAGTGTGAATATTCCACGAAGACTTTTATTATCTTGCACTATTGCAACGATATGGACTTTATACGTTGATAATACAATTTTTTCATTGGTTGGCATCGGGTTCATGATGCTATATGCTTTTTTTAATTGTATTGGTTTATCAGGAGTAAAAGTGTATTTTATAATTTCGAATCGCTGATTTGAATTCACCTTGGAAATTAGCCAAAAAAATTTGAGTTCTTCAAGCTTGAACTAGAATAGACGTAACGTAAAGAACGTTTCAAAAGAGGAGACCTGGACCTGACACGAACATCAGTTTCGGAGGCAGGAGAAGATCTGACTGTTGTACACGGCCTGGCAGGAGGAAATATTGTTTATATCTTAAGACAAATGAATAAACAAATCTATAAACAAATGAATTCTCAAGCAATATAATTTTCTGAATTTTATACTATACCAGGACTAGATTGCTTATTATTTAAGCTTTAATTCTATCTCTGATCTTACTTTTTGATTGTACTTATAATTTTATGATGCTTATTTTTCTAGACTTTAAAACTAAGAATTAGTTAATTAAATCATTTTTTAAAAATATTTTGAATTATAACGAGAAGAAAACTTTTTTTTAAAGAAACTAAAATAAAAATATATAAAATAGAGATATTCATATAGTAAATTTCTATGGTTAAATAAAAAAATAAAAGAGACCTTTCAGAAGAATGACGTACTTTAGTACAATGAAAAGATCTGGAACGAGCAAAACGAGGAACAGGGTCACTATTGGGGAAACATTCAGAGTGTCAACTTAAATCTGCAACAACAAAAAAAGATTAGAGTTTTGTTATGTGTTACCTTTCGAAATATTATGCCCGAATTTTCTTTTTCTTTTTTGAAATGTTGTTTTAAAGATATATTTCAAAATTTTTCAAAATAACCCTCAAATTCTTTATAATTCATAATTAATTCTCTAGAGTTCAGAATAAGTCAAGCGCGATATTTTTTTAAAAATTAACTTCTACTTTTTATAAAATAAAATTAAAATTTTCTGTAGTACTCTCATAACCTATACTAAATGTAAATGTTTAATCGCCTTGAAATCCGAAGTCTTCTTTATTAAAATTGTGTCCCTTCAGGTTTCCATGACCTCCGTTTCTTACAAGACCATCTACAGCTTTATAATAACTTATCTATACTATTTATAATTATTTACAACTATTACCATCAATTCTTATATCTAGATCCTTACTTCTATATTAGATATAGGACGATAGAGTCAGCGAGCATTCGAAAGCGAGAGATCGAGCGAGTGAGAGCGAGCACGAGCGTATTCACAACCTGAGCTACTTATACTACTTCATAATAACTCACAGATCTTTACGCTTCCAGTCTATGCGACTTAGGTTTCCATTTTGTTTTCCTTTCACTTCCCTTTTCATTTTTATTTCACTATTTTTTCCACATCTATTCATACATTCTCCATCATTCACCCTTCTAGCCCTCTCCAATTCTTTTATCCACTCCTCACTTATTACATCCATTCTAAGAAATTTTACTCAAATTCTCTTGCAAACGTCCTTTATCTTCCATGCTTTTCCTACATTCTTCCGATACATGCTGCCATATTTCCTCCTTCCACTTACATATTCTGCACTTTTTGTTTTCTTTCTTTTGCAATAAATTTCCTCTCTCACTTCGTTTTCCAATGTAAATCTTGCTATTCTGGTTCATCTTCTCTCTTTCTATCTCTTTTCTAAATACTTCGGTATTCCTTCATTTTTTTAATCTTATATTATTCATTGTATTTTAATTTTTCAATCATTTCTCATCTCTCCTTTGAATATCTTCCCTGTCCCTCTTCTATAATTTTTTCGCATAATTCATTTTCCTTTCTTATATCTCTAGGACTATAGAATTTCCTTTTTTCTTTTTCCCATTTTGTTCGTTTTTTTGCTCTCCTTCTTCTTTCTTCTTCTTTCTTCAAACACTTTTCTGCAAATTTCCTTTTCTCCTTTTACTTCGTCTTTAATTTTTTATGCCTTCTTTGCCGCTCTTGTACTTAATTGATCCTTTTGCGCTTTTTTTTCACCGCATATTCAGGTGTTCTTTAGTCTACCTCTAGTGTCCACGTTATTTACCTTTCTTGTAAACTCTTGAGCTCTTTCGTTTTCTTCTCTCCCCATGTTTCTGCTCCATAAACTACTAACGGCTATACCAGCTACCAAACGACCACATTTTCCTTCTTAAATCTTTTTTAACCTTATTATCTTTGTATTTTCTACTTTAAAATTCAATCTTGTCCCATTTAAGTATTTTTCCAGTCCTTTAATTAAGAACGTCATCTTTTTTTCATCCTCTGCCATCAACACTGCATAGTCTGCGATTGCCAGTGTTTATGTCTCTTCCTCTCTCATTCTTACTCCTCCTGATCTCCTTTTATTTATTATCTTTCTTAAATCTATGATTAATATATTAAATAAAAGTTGGCTTAGCGGACAATCTTGTCCTACTCCTCTCACTCACCAGAAGCTATCCCCCACATGTTTCCCTAACTTTACCCTGCTTTTTCTCTCTCTGAATATTTCCGATACACTTTTCATCTAGCCCTCTATTGTCAAACGCCGCTTTAAAGTCCACAAACATTGCTGTCATTGCCGCTTTTTCACTTTAAATCTTTTTGTTAATCAGTTATTTCAGAACATATATGTTTTCCATCACCCCCATTTTTCTCCTAAACCCTGTCTGATTCGGTAGCACTATCTTTTGTTTCTTAACTTATTTCTTTAATCTTTTTAAAAAAACCGTTATATATACTTTAAACAATGTTGGCATCAGCGTCACTCATTTATAATCTTTAACCTCCTCACCTTTGCCTTTTTTCACTATGAGTGCCACCACTCTTTTTTTCCATAGCACTGGCTACCCTCTCCTCTTTATACTCTATTGCACATTATCCATGCCCATCCCTCCAGTTCTGTACGCTCATATTTCCAGGCTTCATTTTAAAAATTACCTATTCTAGACGCCATTTTACCTTTCATTATGTCTAACACTTTGACGATTTCTTCTCTCGTTATGTCTTCTTCCTTTTTTCTTTCCCGACCATATTTTCCTTCTCTCATAACTTTTTTTTAGCCATCCCCCCACACTAGCAAATCGATGCACAATTTTTCCCATGCTCCCATCTCAATATCCTGATTTACTCTTCTTCTTCTTTTTTTCTATTTTCATTACCTTTCAAACATCTTCTCTGGTCCTAGCCTTCTACACCTCTTATTAGAACCTTTTATTTTCATCTTCTCTCTTTTGATTACACAACTTAGAGTACTCCATTTTTCTTCTATATTTCTTTCCACTATTACACATTTCCCTTTTTTTTATTTTCTTATTTCTTTCTGACCTTCTTCTTTTTCTGTTTACATTCCATTTCTTCACCTTTTCCACATCTGTTTCCGCCTTAACTCACTACTTCTTTGCTTGTACACTCTAATACTCTTTTTCTCTCCTATCAATAACTCCATCTTCTTGTTAACATTTCCCTCTTCCATTTTGATCTTTCTGAAATTTTTCTTAAACTTCTCTCTTCTCTCCCTTAACCAATCCCCTCTTTCTAATTTTTTTTACATTCGCTTTCTTTTTATCTATATTGTTATAACTTTTTTATTCCTCTTATGCTATTATTAATAAAAAGTGATCTGAATATATATAATCCCCTATCTCTAATTCCTTGACCTTTATCTAGACTCATCGTCCGCCTTCACATAATTAATTACCGTTCCATTTTCTCCACCTGAGCGTGCTTATTCCCCTTCATAATCGCGTTGTTTCCGTTAAAAGTAAATTATCCCATGTCCTCCGAACACTTTACTAATTTTTTCCCCTTCCTATTTCGTATTTTGTCTTTTGAATTCCTTCCCTTCTCTTATCTCCATGCCCTTACTTCTATATCTCCTGTTCTTGCACTAAAATTTCCCTCTATTATTAGCCGAATCTCCTTCTTATTTCCTGGCCTTAATTCTTTTATCTCCTCTGATTTTTCCTGCATATCACCGTTTACATACACCCCCACTATCTTTTACCTGGTCTCTCCTATTTTTACTTCTTTTACTATTTGTCCCTATTTTTCTTACATTTCTTTCGTATTTGTGCCTGTTATACATTCTCTCCTTACTCTCAATAATTTTCCTCTTATTGATTTGCATTTTTTGGTCTTTCTCTTTGCGTTTCACACCTGCCATTTATAACCTTTTGGTAGCCTTCTTCTTACTCTTTTCCATCCCCGTTCATCTAGCCATGTCTCCATCATTACAACTAAATTTCATTGCACTAAATTGTTAGAAACTTTGTATCCTTTTTCCCTAAGCCTGCTATATTTCAGTAACATATCCTCCATTCCTTTCTTCTTTTATTTCTTGCCTCCTTTAATTTTCCTTACTATTTGTTGTTTTCCTATCTCTTGTTCCTTTCCGTCCCAGTTTTTTGGCATCTAATTTTTAACTATTTCTTCCCTTTCTTGATCCCAATCTTGCCATACACCTTTTTTCTGTATTTTTTCATATTTAATTCATGTTTTTTTTTTAACTTTTTTCTTTTCTCCCTATTTTCCTTAACTTATACTGCATATTTCTTTCTATTTATGTTAAATTATTCTGTATTTTTTGCAATCTTTCATTAAAGGCCCTCTTTTTTTGTCATCACTTTTCTTTTGTGCTTCTATTTATTGAATTTCACTAATACTATTACCTCTGCTTTTTGCGTTTTCTTTTCTACACGTCGCATTTTTTCTATATTTAACTTAGCATCTATCCTTTTGAGCACATAATCCACTTCTTCCCATAGCTCATTCTCTTTCAATCTTGAACCTTTTATCACTATGTTTCTTTCTCTTTCATATCTTTCTTTCCTTTCTGTTTTTCTTTCCATTTCCCTTAGCTTTTCCATCTCCTTACTCCCACTCTCCCAACCACCAGACTCTCTGTTTAAGTCTTCTATCTTTATAATCCTATTTTCTAATTGTGCTACCTTTTACAAGGCTCTTCCTGTTTTTCTAATATTAGTTCTAGTGTCTGCGTCCTTCTATACTCATTTCCCCTTACTTTTTCCCATTTTCTCAGCTCTCTTCTAAGCTCGGCCATATCCTTAATAATTTCTTATTTCATTTGCTCTCCTCTTGCTTCCCTCCTTTTTTCGTTCTTTTGCATCACCTCTATTATGATTTTATGCATTTTTTCTACTTTTAAATTTTCTTCTTTACTCAGCCCTCTACTTTTGAATTTGTCTTCCTCTCTTCCCTTTTCTTCCTACGACGCTTGAAGCTGACCTTTTTCTGGTAACGTTCTGAACATTGTCGGATTTTTTAGGGTGCATCCTACTTTTTTCTACATAACGTGCGTAAAATCTGTCGCCACTGTACTACCTCACCCTGCTACCTTATATTCTTTCGTGCTTCTCCCTACCTATCCTACTCGAGGGTTGCTACTAGGCTGCCCTGGTTCCCCTATTCCACTTCTTACGTCTTACAAACCAGCCTAACCTCTCAGACCATGCAGAACAAACTCAGTCGCACAGAATATTACCTACTTCTCTACTTTTATTATCTTCAACATGCAATCTCTAAATCCAAAACCCTTCTTTCATACTCTACCCATTAAGTCACTTCAAATCTCACTGCAATTTTCCAAAATCAGCACCACACAAATTACCGCTAGCAAGCACTTTCATGCCAAAAACGAAAGTCCTAAATTCCAAGCCCTTTCGACTATATTTTAATACATGAATTATGCTTATCTCGTATTAGCTATTACCTTTCTTTCAAAATTCATATTTTTAAGTTTAAAACGTACCTGCTTTATCATAAGTTCGTATTTGCAGCTTTAAAATATAACAATTTGTTTGACTTTTTTTTTCTTGACTAAAAACTCTCCCCTGTTTCGAAAATCAATTATTTTATGAAAATGCATGTCTTTTAGTGCAAATTTAATTCCGATTGGTTCAAAATACAACTGTTTAGTTGGAAAATTGTCTTTGGCATTAAATTCAACTAATTATTTAAAAACTTATTTTTTTATTTAGAAGCTGAAGCACGTTGTTGAAAATTGTACTTTTTTATTAAAAAATTAACTTAACAAGGACGTTTTTCGAATTCAATTTAGTTTAACACACATTTTGTATTTCCCCATAACAATTTTAAATTAAATTCGTACTTGTTTCGTAAAAATTGAAATAAAGTTCGAAATAAAAAAGTAATTTAGGTAGAACATAAGTCAAATCTCATAAGTGTTAATTTTCGAATAACTTAAAAAATGTATCAAAAATTAAGGGTATTAAGAGCAATATTTATCTTCTTCAATTCAAGGAAAAGCTGATTTATATAATTATAAAAAATTGGGTTAACTATGTGACTAATAATCATTCTAGTGCTTTCTTAGATTATTAAATAAATATATTATTTAGTCTTTATCTTATAGATAATATGCGTCATGCTTACATTCAGCAGATATTTACATTAAGTTGGAGTTAATTTCAAAGAAAATCATATAATTGCTAGATTTGATAATTCTAATATTACCATTTATATAATCTCTTTCGCATGTGAAAATGTATAAATGAAAATGTATATATGAAAAAGTAATAGCCGTGGCAACAGGTACCGCAATTTCGGTACGAATAGCCAGATTTTTTCAGTACATGTTGACAATTCGAAAATGTACATAGTGTTTAGTAAAACAGTTTATTTGAAGCTTTGAAAAACTAATATAAATGATTATGAAGTAGTATTAGAACATAATTAGAATGTAAGTATTCTGAAACAATCACATATTGTTTTATGTGATTTAAATTACATTTTATTGAAACTAAATATAAATAACTATTAATTTTCAATATATAAAAAGTCAACACGTTTATTAGCAAAATTTTATGAAAAGGATTTCGTAAGTTGTGTAGCGACTAAAATAAATACTATTTGGATCAATACTAGATCAAAAGGTCTTTCTTTGCATCAGCGCTCAGAAACAGATTGCAAATAAAGGCTTAGCAAAAGACTGAACAGATCCTTTGCTTATCGTGATTCATCAGTCGAAATGTTTCAAGATGAAAATACAAATAAACAGACTAACAACGCAATTTTTGTAAAAATGACGAATTAATCAGGCTCTGTAACGAAATAAGTAGCATCAACCACCATCACAACAGGGGGATGCTGTTGTACAGACCATAAGCTATTTATGAGGGTTGCGATTTTATGAAAAATGTACGTTTAATTTCACGAATGATAAACGCCTTCATTATATTCAGCAAATATCGCTCACTATTATTATTTATAATCAGAAAGGCAATATTTGTTTCCGAACTTAAGGATGGTCTGAGTTTACAATGGAAGTGTTAGTATTGCTAAGACAGATTTCAAAACTTTAAAGTAGAATTACGCAAAGTTTGCGTACTCATGCAATAAAACTGTACAGACGTCAAAATGAATAGAATTTTATTCTGACAATGGGT
>JAUELO010030965.1:0-10687 GCA_032357855.1 Amphibolips quercusostensackenii | reverse complement strand
TGTGAAACTTCTGCTAAACTCTATTTCCAGAAAAGTCCTACGAATTTCATCCGAATAAAGAGATTTTTATAGGAAAAAATCTTCTTGTAATATTTAAGCGTAAGTAAGTGTAGTTTACTATCACATCAGAGTCAATATTTTGCGGTACGTCAATCCGATGAGCAAACTCCTGTTATAGCAAAGGATATTTTCAGTGAAGTTAGTAAAGTTTTAACTGATTTGAACATACATATAAGACATACAAATTATTTTCTGGTATTAATTTGAATAGTGTCACGTCAGAGACACATAAACCACATTTTCTTTCACTAATGCAGAGATTAGGTAATTTCTTATAAAAACATGAAATTTTTGTAAATCATGCAACTATTCTATTCAGGAATAATTCATGCTACCAATTTCAGTGCGAATTCAAAGTTTATTTTTTGACAATTATGAGGTACATATTTATTTTACAGTAAAAAAATGTTCACTTACGTATTGAATGAAATTATTTGAAATTATTAATTTATTTGTACATTTCATGAAGATGACTCACTCAGTAAATACGAGAATATTTTTGGTGCCCGCATGTCGAGGACTTGAAATAATTGAACAACACTCTTCTGAATTTAAATATGGAGACATTGATAAAAAAGGCTATTGAAATGATAACTGTAAAAGAGTTACTTATGATATACAGTGTGCTTGAAAGGGGTTTTATTCGTCAATAGAAGGCTTTTTGAGAAAAATCGATTTTAGTATTTAAATTTTTAAAATTGTGGGTTTGCGTTTTAAATATTTAAAGTCCGCATTTTTCTAGTTGCTAAACTTCCTTAAGAGAATGTGTATACAGGGTTTTTAAAGTCTTGATTACGAATGCATCATTAGATTTTTGAAATTCAAGATGAAGAATCCAATATTGTGCACCAATTTGGCTAAATTCATGCTCATTGTGATAAAAATTAGTATATAAATGTTGTTGGGGCCGTTCATTACATACTTGTTATCAGATTTCGAAAATTCAAGACGTTGGATCCACAATGGTGACCTTAATGAAGTTATCAAATGTTAATCTCTGTGTGTATTTGTATTCTGTTGTTTTTAAGACCACTGATTACAAATGCGTTGTCAGTTTTCCATATAAATAATTTGCGGGCTTGGGAGTTTCTTATAGGGTTTGATTTTTGGCATCCCTGGAAAACGCAAATATTCACGTCATCTAACGCATGTACTAATTGTTCATATTTATACATGAATTTTTTTATTTCAGTTTTAGTTATTGTACTAGAACAGATTATGATAACGTTTACTAAACCATTTGAAATACACCAATTAGTTTACCGATAGCTCAAGAGATTAATTCAATATTATCAAAAAAGTCCTTTTCTTAGATATGGAAGTAGTGAAAAGGACCATGTAATCATGAATCATAATCATAAATTTAACGGTCTTCATATTTAAGTTACAAATAACATTTTTATCAACGTTTTTTCAAATAAATGATTTTATGTTTAATGTATCTGTTACTGTTTAAAAACTTTAATTGTTTAGTGTAATATTGATAGATTAAATTTTATACCCAGTAACTTTGTGCGTGATCTTTTTCACTACTTCCATGCCTTGGTAAAGGACTTCCTTAACAACATTAAATTAATCTTTTGAACTGTCGACACACTGATTTACATATTTAACATGGTTTGGTAAACGTTATTACAACTTGTTTCAGTATAATAACTGAAACTGAAATAGAAAAAGTCATGGATGAATACAAACAATTGGTAAATACTTTGCATGACGGCACTATATGCGTTTTCCAGGAATGCCAAAAAATCAAACCCTTTAGAAAATCCCAGGCTGGCAAATTATTCATATGGAAGACTGACAACATATTTGTAATAAGCGGTCCTAAAAAACACAAAATAAAAATATCCACTGGGACTAGCGTTTAATTATTTCAGTTGGGCTACTATTGTGGATCTGACATCTTAAATTTTGAAAATCTGATAGCGGGTATGTAATCAGCGACCTCAAAGGCCTTCATATACTAATTTTTACCGAAATTAGCATAAGTTCCACCAAATTAGTCGGCTATATTGGATCCGCCATTTTTTATTTTAAAAATCTAACATTGTATTCGTATTCAGCGACCCCAAAACCCCTATATACACCTTCTCTTATAGAAGTTTATCTACTAGAAAAATGCGAAATTTGAAAGTTCAGAACGCAAACCCCCAGTTCTTCAAATTCAAATATTAAATCGATTTCTTTCAAAAAAGCCCTCGTTCGCCGATATTGGTTTTGAGCTTTAATTACTTCTAGGATGCCTAAAAATCAAATCAATTAAGAAAACCACAGGTTGGCAAACATTCGATGTGTGTTAATTGTGTTAATAACAATAAGTATATTGTTTTGTAAGCGTATTATCATTATTATTATTATACCATTATGTCATTTCCCTTTCAGGGTAGACGGGACTTACTCGGTAAAACCGAGAGAGTCGTATTTGGTTGGAGTATACTGTGGAGGCACCAGCGTATGATTTTATAATTTCTTTATATCCTACTTTGTCTTTCAGCTTGAAATTTTAACAGTTTGATTTAAATTTTTTCAAATCTTTTGAGTGGCAATTCATATTTTTTCGTATAAAGTTTATCTTTTTTCGGTTCAAAATGTGACACTGTAGTTAAAAATTAATCTCTTTCGATTTATTATTATTTTTTATGTTGAAAATTCACATTTTCGGTTTTGAAATTCAACCGTTTTATATGAAATTTGTATTTGCAGCTTAAAAACTTGATACTATGATAAAAAATTTAAGAATTTGTGGTGAAAGTGGTAGAAAGTTGAACTTAACTTGTTAAAAATTAATTTATTTGGTTGAAAATAAAATTATTTTATTTAAAATGCGTTTTTCGGTCAAATTAATTTTTATAAACAAAAAGTTAAATATTTTATTTTTGGTTGAAAATCAGTATCTTCAATTATAAATTCAACTATTGTAAATAAAAAATTAATACACATAACTCGTCACGGGCGATGATAATCTAAATATTAAATTAAACACAAAGAACCTATTACATGTTTTGTTAATGAGTTGTCTTATTTATCTAAAAATTCAATATCATAGTTGAAAAATAAACCATTTTGTTAAAAAATCTATTTTTTCGTTGGAACATTTTTGACCATTCGTTTAACATTCGTCTTCTTTTAATGAAGTCAACTGTTCATGAATTAAAATAAAATGTTTTTATAGTTTGAAATATCAACTACTACATTTTTGAACTTGAAAATGCAAATAACATATAAAAATTTATCTCTTTGATTGAAAATATAACTATTTTGATGAAAATTTATGTATTTTGTTAAATATTCGTCATTTTGGTAGAAAAAGTATTTCTTTTAGTTTAAAATGTATTTATTTTCTTCAAAAGTCGACTCTTTTGGTGAATGTCAATTATTGAAAATCAACTGTTTTGTAGGAAATTCATCTCTTTGGTTAAAAATTAATTTTTTTGTTTGTTTTGGTAATTAAACAATTTGGCATAAAATTCAATTGTTAAGTAGAAATTTCTTTTTCTTTATTGAAAATTATGTATTTTA
This sequence comes from Amphibolips quercusostensackenii, assembly GCA_032357855.1. NCBI lineage: Eukaryota > Metazoa > Arthropoda > Insecta > Hymenoptera > Cynipidae > Amphibolips > Amphibolips quercusostensackenii. Next base: position 7,105 of record JAUELO010030965.1, on the reverse strand, counting down.
GATGAAAACTTAACCATTTTACTTTTGGTTAAAAACTGATCTTTTTAAAATTAAACTTTTTTGCGGAAAATTTTTACCATTTGTTAAAAATTTATTTGTTTTTTTTTGGTTGGAAATTCAACTGTTCTGTAGAAAGCTCATCTTGTTAACTTGAAAATTTAGAATTATTAATGATTTTTTTCATTGACTGAAATTTCTTACTCAAAATCGTCTTACGGTAGTTTTGGATGACCCCTAAATAAATTTACTAAAAACTCGCCAACAATTCTTTAAGAGACGTTAGGGAGGAGGGGGAGGGCAAAACCTACAAATTCTAAAAAGGGGGGTACCTAGTTAAAAATTCCAGGAAAAAATTAGCGTCATTTATAAACAATTATGAAAGAAAACTCTTGTAAGACTTTGTTTTTGACTAAAAATTTAGAATTGTACACACACTACAATATAAAACTAAAATATTCCTTAACACAAATATTGGCTGATTCAAGAAAGGAATGATTAAAGCTGAAAAGACAGCAATAATTTTGGCGAAATTTTAAACGAGAATCTTTTACACAAATAAAAATATCAATAAATAGAGCAAATTTGGCTGCACAAATACACAAAATTCTTAGTTTTCAGCATATTGGACCAAAATAACAAATTAAGGAATTTTTTCATATGCCGGCCACGACTGATCTGTTTGAACAAAAAAGAAAACTTTAAAATAAGTTAAAAAATGATCTCGGGAACATTTTAAATTGAAAATTTTGCAGTACATAGATTGTCAATAAAATCAACACAGAATTTCTGAGCCAATAAAGCACTTTTTGAAAAAGTGCTATTTACCTGGTTCTGCTGTAACATTCTTTATTAAAAAAAAAAATTTTCTGTAACGAATCAAAATTATTTATTTGTTTGCACAACGCTTTTTAATCTGAATATTTAGACAATAAGTAAAGTGCTACTCAAAATTTTCATTTGACGATCTTGACCTTTATTTTTAGCTTGTAGAAGTGACAACATTGACAGATGGTTATCTTACAACATTAGTACCTTGTCACAGGCGATAATAATGTACATAAAGCGCATCGATTAACAAATATGTACGTTACTTTTTAAGTTATTCCTCTATTAAAATCTATAATTTTATGAGAAAAAAACTTATTTTAGAATTCCTTTGTAAATAAGTATAGTTAATAAAATCTAAAGATATTCCATACTTGTGTGTGGCTTAGGAATAAATAATATCTAAGAAAATCCAAATATTAAATTTAGTGCAATATTTTGCATTTAATGTTAGACAATCCTAATCAATAATTTGACGTGCTCTCTAATAATGTGACTCCGGCTATTGTAATTTATATAGATAAAAAATGAAACCTTGACAACGTTATTGGTTTTTATACTTTGTCTAAATATTTACTTCTTCTAAATCTAAGAATTCATTATTATAAAAGTTTAAAATTTGTATACATCTTTTGTGAAAACAAAAATGAGTTTGCACTAATCATAATCTAAGATTAGAGCAATAAAATTTATTCAAAGTTGTAACATATGAAACTTGACTGCTTTATTATATGTGTTCTTACTAATCCCTAATATTTACCTATAGTTGAAACCATTAACACAATATTTGGAATTTGAAAAATCCAACAAAAAATTTTATGATAATAAAAGTATAGAATTTTGAAGAACATTTCCTATTGGTCTTTTTAATAAAAAATAATGATATAGCATTACCTAGCAATACTTAATTAGTATTATTTTACTTCATTGGCAGAACATTTACTTAAATACGATTTTCTAGGTTTCAAAAGCAATTTTTGTCATATCTGATTTAAACCACTAAAATTATTATTAAAATTTATTAAAATATTATGTAATTATAGGAAAAACTAAAGCAAGTTTCATTCAACTATCGTATTACAATAATTTCTTCATTATTATATACTAATTCAACCTCTTTTTATCAGAAAAAGATACGCGTGAATTTAGCTTGAGAAATGTTGTCCTGGAAGTTAATGTTGAAAATAGTTTAAGTTTTAATTTCGAAGACCAATACTTGTAGAGAATTTCGAGGCGCATTTTTTTTTTCTTGCAAATATTTATAGGTGCCACTTGAACGACTGAAAGGATATAAGCCCAATAGAAAATAAACAGCCAATTTTAGCTCAGGTAATGTTTACTATAACTAGTTATTTTTTTCTTGAGGCAACATTAACAAACTTTAAAAGTAATTACCCATCACTGCTACGATGCTTGATACAGAGAATTTGAAATCAAAACATTTAAATTTGTATACATCTGTAGTAAAAACACGAATAAGTTAGCACTAGTCATAATACAGAATACAAGCAAGGAAAATTATTTAACGGTTAAGATTATAAAACTTAAATGCTTTCAGTTTACATATTATTACAGCTTATTACAATTATGTTTAACATATATTATAGTATTGCATCTACAAAATAGTGCTTAATCGAAACGGCGGACTTAAAGAAATATTCATAATAATATCATAAAATATATTGTCTAAACATAAATTTTAAAAAATACGGAAAATTTTTTTTCTAGCAACATATCATAAGTGTACAGAACAGTCATTTGGAGAACAGTTATAGGGCTGATGGTCCGTGCTATTTACACGATCCTTCCTTTTTTATTGGAAGCTCTGAAATAATAATAAAAATGTTTTATTACATTGATCAATTATGGAGAAAATGAAATCAAAGTTTTTTAATACTATCTTATGACTATGATTTATAAAATTATGGATAATTTTTATCTTCGCCTCTATATGCTGTAAACATGCAAACTTGCATTCTCATACATGTACTTCATTTCTCGTTAAAAAATACAAATGCATTTTAAGATTATTTTGAATAAATCAAAATACTTTCTGCACAACTTGCTATGTTTATGGTCTGAGAGGCATTTTACAAAATTTTTAGTCATTGTATGTTCGCTATTATCATCATAACAGTATGTTATCGCGTTCTTTGTTGTATTAAATGCCTGAAAGCATATAATTTTTTTTATTTATTCACGTGTTTCTTGTATGAATCATGTTTTGATGTGAAAAAAAGAAAACGAAAATTGTTTTATGCTTACTAGGCAATCGAGTGTGGCATACCCTGCCATGTCCTGATCATAGGTAATCGGCAGTACAGTTAGTATAGTTGCGATTGCTGTAAACATAAAAAAAATTAATTTATTTCACGGTAATAATTTAAATGGTGGCCCTCAAATTTACTTATATCAATTATCTATGATAATCAAAATTGTTTCAGTTCAGTTCTAGGTCGTCATTACTTATTAATTTTACATGATTTAACAAAAAAAATTATGCTAAATAATGCATTCAGAAACAGAAAATGCCTGATTATTCAATAAATAGATTTACTTCGGGTATAATTAAATAATTTATGATATACCTAATTATATTGGTTGTACCTAGTAATATTTATATTATTATTAAATGTAATAATCATTAGTTTACCGTATAATAATTAATAAGTAAATAAATGAGAGTGTTAATGACAATACGTATTTAGTTTTACAAGCATATAATTTTGTAATTTTTTCATAACCTACCTGGTCTTTATGGCTTGAAAATTTCACAATTTCATTAAAATTTTTTTGATCTTTTATTTGGAAAGTTCATCTCTTTTTGTAGAAATTTCTTTTTTTTAATTACAAATGTAAATGTATACTTCAGAACATTTTTTTCGGTTGTAAATTAATTTTTATGTTGAAAATCCATATTTTTGTTTTAAAAATATAATCGATTTGTAGAACATTTATATTTCAAGCTCGAAAATGTAACAAAATGGTCCAAAATTAAACAATTTTAAAGAAAATGTGAGCATATGATCAAATTTAGAACTACCTTTTGAAAATTTCATTGTTTTCGTTCAAGATTCACCATTTTAGTTGGAAATTTATATTTCCGGGTTGAAAATTGAATCGCTTTACAGAAAACATGTTTTTTTGTATTGAAAATTCAACTGTTTGTTTAAAAATGACCTTGTTTGTATGAAAATCTTATTATATCGTATAAAATTAACTTCATTGTTGAAAAATCATATTTTTTGGTTAAAAATCCAATTTTTTATAATATTTTTTTTTCAACATTTAACAATTTTGTTGAAAAAGTATGTATTTTGTTAAAAATTTTGTTCCTTTGATAGAACATTAATCTTCTTACTAGTATATTCATCTTCTTGGTTGAAAATTGAACAATATTTAAGAACTTTTACAATTTAGTAGACATAACTATTTGGTCGAAATTTAAGCTACTTAATTATAAATTCAATTTTTCATTTGATGACTATATTAGTTAAAAAATTATATTTTTCGTTGAGAATTTAATTATTTGAGTAACAGTGGTGTGTTTTTGGTTCAAAGTTAATTTTTTTAAACTGAAAACTTAACTATTTCATTCTTTTTTTTTATTTTATCTGTAAATTCAACTCTTTTACGTAAAAAATAAATACCGTGTTGGGGGCGATGATAGTGTACAAATTAAAGCAAACACGGAGAAACTATTACATTTTTTAAGATGAAAATTCAACTAAAAAATAAAAATTTATCTTTTGGGTTAAAAGTGTAACTAATATATTTTTTAGTTAATGGTAACGGTTAAAATTTATCGGTTTTGTTGAAAATTCATGTCTTTGGTTGAATATAAGTTTTTTTCTAGTGTTATAATTTGAACTATTTTGGTAGAAATTATTTTGTCTAAAATTAAATTTGTTGTTAAATGTGTATATTTTTGGATTAAAAATTTAACTGTCTTTTTTTTATTTCGTCTTTTTGTCTTTAAAATCAACAAAATTAGTACAAAATTCAGCTGTTTAGTGGAAAATGTAACTATTCCATTTTTGATGAAAAGTTGATATTTTTAGATTAAAAATTAAACTATTTGGTTATACATTCATATAATTTGTTGAATATTTGTCTGTTTCAGTAGAAAATGAATCTTCTTGGTTGTAGATCCAACTATATGGTTGAAAATGTATTGTTTTTAGTAAAAATATGTGTTTTTAGGTAAAAAATTATTTTTACTCACTGAAAATTTATCCTTTTGATTGGTCATTTTACTGTTTTGTAGAAAGCTTATCTTTTTTCTTGGAAAATAAACATTTTGAATCAGTTTTTTTATTGACTTAAAATTCTTACTTTAAGTTGTGTTTCGTTATTTTTTGATGACCCCTAAATAATTTCACAAAAAAGTCGGGATGAAATCAGAGCAATTTAGAAAGTACAAATAGACAAAATTCTATGTTTTTGTTATATTCGACGCATTAACCTGTTAACCTGCTGACCTGTTGACCTGTTAGTAAATGAACTTTATAATTGATCTAAAAATAAGATCTAGGAAACATTTTAAACTTAAAATTTCACAGTACTTAGGTTGTTGCTAAAATCCACATGTTTCACATTTACAAATTGCGGGAAGAATATTTAAAACGTAATATCCCGTCACCACATTGTGCTGTAGAATTTAGTTGGAAATCTATCTCAATTTTTCATGCCAATAAAACAGTTTTTGAAAAAGTCGTATTAAGCTAGTTCAACAATAAAATTTTTATATTTTAGAATTATTTTTTTTGTAGTAAATGTGAATTATTTATTTGCTTGTATATTTTGTAAAGATTACTTACCTAGTAAAAACGGAAATATTACTGTTGCCCTCATGCTGAACAATTAAAAATGTGCAGCGCAAAACTTTTGAATTTAAATATTCAGACTATAAAAGGTCCTATCAAAACCTTCGTATTTATAGCAAGAAAATGAATAAACATATAGCAGAAGCATATGTTCAAGAAGAATAGCAAATAAGTAAGCCGTGGCTTACTGGAGAATTTGAGATGACAAGCTGAAAATGGCACGATGGAAAATGAAAGTAAAATAACTACGTATTCATATTTTTATCTCAATAAGAAATTGTTTAATATAAAATTCCTGATTCTGTGAAATTCACAAGAAAGATAATTTTCGAAATATAAAAATTTCCAACATAAAATTTCCGAATTAAAACGTTCTCAAATCTAAACTATTCATAAAGTGTTTAAAGAATTTAAAATAAGATGAAAAATGATTAATACGTAATATGAAAACATTCTTATAAAAAAAGCATTTCATTTTATCTATTAGTTATTATTTTAAGATTGAAAAATTTTTAATTATTTAGTTTTAGAAATTTTATAATTTGAAAATTTGCCTGTATTAGAAATTTTGTAGTCTTAGATATTTTATAATGACAGAAATGTCCTATTATCGAAGAATTTTGAAATTTGGTTATATAACGAACTGTGTGTAATTCTTTAATTCTGCAATTCCAAACAGTCTGTAAATTTCATACTTTCAGGAATTTTATATACAAGATATTTTAGAAATTAGTCGCAAATAAGTGTAGTGTATTAGTTTTAAGAATGCTCTATGTTTGCATGGGGTTAAAGAATAAATAATATCTAAGAAATACAAAATACTAAAGTTAGGACAATATTTTGCATTACGTGTTGGACAAACGGAATCGCAGCATAAAGTTGGTTCGCAGATGCTTTTGTTTTTTATTCCTGTTTTTTGAGTTGGTTAATTTATAAATCTTTAAAATTCTACAACAAAATGAAATTAATAATTAGAAACTAATATTTTTTTTTAAAAGAAGACGCCTTAATCCTTTTTAATTTCTGATGTTAACTTCAGTCGTTTCAGTAAAAATAATGAAATTTTTTAATTTTATTACAATTAAAATTCATAATTCTAAGTCTATAACCTTTTGATTTTAACTACTTTAAAACTGTAAATCAAATAATTTTATATCTTCCTAAATTAGCTGACAGCCTGAAACTTTTGATATTGAATTAATTTACACTGAAATCATTTAAAAGTCAACAGCTTGAAATTGAAAGCTTATTCAACTGTTTTGCAGAAATATGTTTAGTATTTTTAATTAATTTTTTTAATAACTGAAAATTCTTACTCTAAATAGCCTTGTCATTTTTAAATAGCCTCTAAATTAATTTACGAAAAAGTTGGCAAAAATGCTTTAAGATTGGTAAATAGGGGGGTGGGGTCAAAATTACAAACTTTACACACTGACGTAAAACTTTATTTCTAC
>JAUELO010030959.1:0-10687 GCA_032357855.1 Amphibolips quercusostensackenii | reverse complement strand
GCCGCACCACCTACTGGCCCACCTCACGAAATAAGTAACCAAGTGCAAGTTCAGGCCTTTATCGATTTGTTTCCAGCCAAAGAAATAATACGAACTATAAAGGAAATTATTGGACACGATGATATAGGTATTGAAGATTTTATAAAATGTGTTAAAATAGGGGAAAAAAATGCAGTCAACCGGAATTATTATGAGATTTTATTATTGCCGAAAAAATGAAAGGAAACGCGGAAAGATCCGTTAGGTATATAAGCATAAATGATTTTAATGAATTGTATAGCACATTACGGCAGAGTTAATCGCAACTAGGTTCTGTATTTCCATTAGGATTGAAATTGGAAAATATAAAACAAGGAAAAACTGAATTGACACAAAATTTCAATCTAAGATTCCGACAAGTAGTGAATGAATTAAAATACGCGGTGCAAAGCAAGCATACGCGTAAAACTAAAATAAGGGAAGCTTTGGATATAGAAGATGGAGAGTGTTTGAAAAGATATTTATCAAATTTAAAAAGAGAGATTGGATTTCAAGTCAAAGCTCAAAAGCACTCAAGTTTAGCAGAGGCGCAAAATGCAGCATTGGAGATGGATATATGGCTGCGGGAGGCACAGCCGGTTCGCCCGTCGATATTTAGTGAATCGATACCTCAAATTTCGCGATTGAGAATATTAACATCAATACCTAGGCCACAGGCAAATACAACACCATTTTTTTTAAACATCCCAATGCTCCTTTGAGCGATAGAACCCAGATGAAATGCAACAAGTGCGGAAAATCAGATCATTTTGCAGCACAATGCTACGTGAAACCACAAAATTTTCTGAATGTTCCAAACCCCAAACGGCCACCTTAAGCCAGAGCAATACTAGAAACGGAAATTTTAGAGAACCAGAAAGAGGAAAATTATTTAGATTGGCAGGAAATAACACAGGAAGAATTTCAAGAACAAATAGAATACGAGGAAACAGCGGAGTGTCAGCAGTATCTGGACAATTACGGTCCGTACAAGGAAGAAAAACAGATGGAAAAAAATATAAATTATTAGTAGATTCTAGATCCTCAATTAATTAAATTAAAGAAACAGCCCGACCTATAAATCAACAGACTCATGAATTCACAAAAAAGTTTGTAATGGGAAATGATAGGCGCCAAACAAACAGAGCAACTTATTTGAAATACTTAGGGAAAAATCACTTCTTTCATATTATTGATGATGACTTTCCCCTACCAAAGAAAGGTAAAATCTTTTTACCATTTTTTAACAAATTTGACAAAAATGCGATCACACCTTAATTCTTAATTTCAGGAAATAAAAAGCTACCATTACACAGCAATGGAGAATATGTCTCGCAAAATTCAAGTTTAATTTGCCAAATTGAAACAGAAACAAATAATCAAGATGTTTGGACAGAAAATAAAGAAGAAATACCTGATGGAATTTATAGAGTAAAAAATGACGAAATATTTTTTCCATTCTTCAATTATAACAGGAAACCTATAAAAATACCGAAAGCAATTCATTAAGGAAGAATAATGTCCATTAAATCACAAAATTATAATTCTAGAAAGGAAAATAGAATAGAATCTGATAGAATGGTCGAATTATTAAAAAACTCGCAATTAGATCACATTAAAAATGATGTTAAAGAAGAAAATCATACAATAACTTTGAAGACAGGAAAAATAATTAATTTAAGACCATATAAACATCCGGAAGCACATAAAAAATTTATTCGTAAAGAATGCGAGAAGTTACTAGAGAAAGGAATAATACGACCTTCAGATTCACCTTTCAATTCACCATTGTGGGTAGTTCATAAAAAAGGAGGTAAGTTTGGTATGGTAGTAGATTATCGTCAAATTAATAAAGACACCGATCAGGGCGCATATCCACTTACGATAATAGATGACATCCTCGACCACCTAGGTCAAGCTCAATTCTTTCCAGCTCTTGGTATGAGTGCAGGTTTCCACCAAATACCGATGGATGGAAAATCTAAAAAATATATAACATTCTCAGCAACTCAAGGACATTTCGAGTATAATAGAATGCAATTCGGTTTAAAGAACGCACCTGCTACATTTCAACGAATGATGAATAGCGCTTTCAGAGGATTTGCAGGCGAGAAATGTTTTGTATATATAGATGATATCGTTGTATTTGACGAAACATTGGAGGAACATAACAGAAATTTAATAGAAATTTTCGAAAGAATTAAAAAATTAGGATTACAATTAGAATCTTTAAAATGTGAATACCTTAGACCCGAATTAGAATATTTAAGTCATTTGATAACAAAAAACGGAGTTAAACCCAACCCAGCTAAAATAAAGGCAATTCAAAATTTTAAAGAACCTAAAACTTTTAAAGAAATTGAATCGTTTTTAGGATTAGTTGAATGCTATAGAAAGTTCATAAAAAACTTTTCAAGTATTGCAAAACCTTTAGCCAATCTAATAAAGAAGGATAGAATATTCGACTGGACATCCAAATGTACTGAAAGTTTTAGACAACTAAAAAACGCTCTATGTTCTGCACCAGTATTATAATTCGCGAACATTAAAGAAACTTTTGTACTTACAACCGACGCATTGAATCAAGGATTAGGAGCATTATTATCACAGCACGGACACCCTTGCTTATTTATTAACAGTACTCTTAGCAAAGCAGAAGAAAATTACAGCACAACTGAGAAAGACTTATTAGCAATAGTATGGGCTTGTAAAAGACTACGACAATAACTTTTAGGAAATCTTTTTAAAATCCAAATGGATCATACAGCTTTAGTTTGGCTTCATAACGTAAAAGACCCTAGCTCTAGATTGCTTAGATGGAGATAACGTCTCGAAGAATATAAGTATGAGATAATTTAGGTAAAAGGAAAAGAAAATAAAGCAGCTGACTGTCTTTCAAGATTGTTCCCACTTCAGAATCAGGAAATAGATAATGATTCGAATACAACGGTATCCATGAAGCAGGAAGAAGAAACTTCATCTGAAGAGGAAGTAGAATGAGAAAAAAAAGATAATCAACTTTACGAATGTTTTGTAGAGTGGAGAGAAAATCCAATAACAATTGATGGAGTTTAAGTTAAACTAAACGCAGAAAGTTATTATTTTAAAAAGTTCAAAAATCGGGCATGCCCGATTTTAACGAAGAAAACTGGTAACGTTATTTAGGATTATTGATTATTGATTATTTATTAAAGAGGCTCACGCCTGTCACCTCGGAGAGCAAAATACTATTCAGGATGCAAGAGCACTTGGTGAATAGAAGAATATGGATGAGGAAATTAAAAAGTACGTAAAAGCATGTCCTATATGTCAAATGCAAAAGACAACAAAAATTACTAATCAAGCTCAATCAATCATTCCAGATACGCCTACTAACCCTAATAAAAAAATCTCATTAGATGTTTTTGGTCCCTCACCAGAAACAAAACTAGGAAACAAATACATCTTAAGTATTTAAGATAGATTAACAAGGTATAGAGCTCTAGTACCTATGAAAAATGAAACCGCAAAAACTGTAATTGAAAGTATGATTGATCATTATATATACACACACTTGGTGCTCCTAAAACTATACTTACTGATCAAAGAACAAACTTCTTATCGGAGTTAATGCAACAATTTGAAGAAGCTTTAAATATAAAACACATAAAGACAACTTCTTTTCAACATCAATCTACTGGGAACATAGAAAGAATGCATTCAACTTTAAAAAATCTGTTTAAAACATCAATGGGAGATAATGGTAAGCAATGGGATGAAAACTTAAAATTTATTACATTTGTAATTAATACAATGAAAAATGCAAGTACGGGTTTTTCTTCTTTTGAAATGACTTTCGGAAGAGATCCTAATATCCCGTCAGCTATACCAAAATCACCAACCCTTACTTATGCCGATTTAGTTAAGAAATAGAAAATCAAACATGATAAGATAATCAGGAAAGCTGAAGAAAAATTAGATATTGAACATGAAAAGACTAAGAAACGTTTAGATGCAAATATAGTTGAAATTCATCTGGTTTACAAAATAGGAGATCTAGTCAAATCTAAAAATAATATAGAACAAAACAAACTAGACCCAAGTTGGAAAGGCCCAGGAACCATTACGGAAATTACAACAAATAATTACTCAAAAATTAATTTCGAAGGCAAGACCCTGCAACTTCATATTGATCAGGTAATGCCATTCTGTGTTTCAGAAAAATAATGATTCTGGTACTATGGATGTTAATAACTGCGACACAAACAAAATACATTCTGCAAGAAATTTACGGAAACATCCGCATGGAAGAAATTAGTAAAGCTTACCTGTGCTATAAAGAATGGAAATTGATTATAGGAGTTAATTTGACTTCAGTTGAAAATAGCTAACATGGTGTAGAACGAGTAGTTGAATTAGTAGAACGTGCACGCGAAGATAAATATACAGCGAAAAATGAAATAAGATTAGTAAAACATAGATTTTACAAATTAATGACTAAAATTGCAATCTTACATAAGCTACTTGGAAAACAAAGACATAAAAGAGGATTAGCTGATTTTGCAGGTGACATTTCTAAGACCCTATTTGTAATTTTAAATGAATCCGATTTAAATTAAATAAATTCAGAATTTGACAAGTTACATACTGATGACAGGAATATAGCTTTCAATCTGAATAATCAAACAAAAATCCTGAAAGTAGTATTAGATACTGAAAATAAACTAAAATTTCTACTAGAATATTAATCAATCGAAAACTTGAATTCTAATACTAGAGATAACTTTATTAACATGAAACTAATCTCAATAATATTACTAATTGAAGAAACAAACAAAAACGTTGATATAGCAATAAATGCTATTGATAATGGTAGATATGGAATCATACATCCACAAATTCTAACGCCTATAATTTAAAAAAATACTTTAGAAGAATTTGAAATGCAACACAGAACGAAATACCACTTCAAGGAAGACTATCAAAGGATTTTCGATATTAGCTCAAATTCGATAGCAACAGTAAATGGATTGTTAAGTTACGTTATTAACTTACTTATTATAGAAAATAAAGAAGGATCCGTAAAAAGAATAATCCCAATCCCGACCAAGTTTGGCAAAATATTCCTTTCCATTATCTCTGACCACGACTTAATAATGGAATTTGAAGACAGTTACATACCGACTGACAAAGAAACAATTAACAAATGTAAAAAATTAGATAAACATTTAATATGTAAAAGGAATCAGCCTAATCTAAAAATTTACGAAACAAACACTTGTGAGGCAAGCTTACTAAGAAGATATGCGAAAACATGTTCTCCATATCCTTATTTACTTCACAAAGAAACATATATACCTGTAATAGGAGGATATATCAAATCCCCACAAGCGATATTAACCTGGATCTGATATGTGCAAATAAATTCGAGTCAATCCCGATTGAAATTCCTACAATGATTAAAGGCGAGGATTGCAAGATATATAATAATCAAGTTAAATTTCTACTTTCAATAAATTCTAACCTGATGAAAACAATTTTTGCCAATAAAACTTATAGTATCGAACATAACTTAGGGAACTTAAATGAATTCGAAAATAAATTAATTCAAATGCCTAAATGTATTAACACTGATGTATTAATAAAAGCGCGTGTCAACTTAAATGATATTCAGAGTATCATTGATAGTATGTCCACCACTAAAAAATCGAAGGACTGGAATGATACCATTTCGAAATGGTTATAGCGCTTAGGTTGTGTGATTTTAGGATCCATTGTCGTATATGTACCTATTAGATGCAGAGTATTGAAACATATAACCAGACTTATACCCACGAAACTTACTCTTTGTTGTATTAAAAATAAGATAGAGAATAAACCGAATGTTGTAACTTAAACAGCAGCAGGTGTAGAAGCGGTACAACCACGAACATCTCTATTATTTCCAAAAGATAAAATAAAGATTCACTTATAAAAATGAAATTTCGAGGACGAAATAATATCTAAAGAGGGGGGTGTTATGTACCCTGCTTGTAAGTAATAATACACCCTATATAGATATAATCAATACTATGTACATTGAATGCTCATATCAATCCATCCACCCAGATATACGTAAAGGGTGACATCTCGCGCCTCAGTTCAGTTCTTCGTAACTTGGCTCTTTGTAACTTAGCTTCTTTCATACTACGTGCTTAAGCTTCTTCTCTCAGTTTCGACACGTAACTGTAACTCAACTCTTTATTGTAACTTCTGTGTGAAATATACATATATTTATTTCATAAGTGTGAAGTGCTTATCTAGCGATCTTACATCATAACAAATTAAAGAAAGAAATTTCTATATCTGTGCTAAAACTATCTATAAATGATTTGCAGTGGGTGGGAATAGTTTTAAAAAAATTGTTTATTATGTTATAAACAAACTAATAAATAAAAGTTATTTTTGAGATAATAAATATTTTTCTTATTGAAATACAGAGTTTTGGTACGAAATGTGCGAGAAATAGAAGTTTTATCACTATTAATTGGAAATAGATGCCACTTGGCAATTGTTAAACAATTTCCATAAACAAATTTAGAGCTTGGCTATTTATCAACGAATAGGCTTAATTTTTTCAGGAAATTACCCAAGATTTTTTTTGTAATAAATTTTGTTTTTCAGCGAAAATGCTCAATTTTTTTTACAGTTTTGTCTTGACCCTTTCCTACGATAATTTGCAGATTTACAATAATTATTAATAATTTAAACAATTTTCATGAAAAAATTTAGAGCTTGAATATTTCTGTCGAATAGGCTTAATTTATTTACAAGCTCAACAAATATTGTCTTGAATATTTTCTACGATACTTTGCGCATTAAAAAGAATTATGAATTATCTAAACAGTTTTCATGGCAAAATTCAGAGTTTGACTATTTTTCAGCGAATAGGCTGAATTTGTACACGGAATTAACAAATAATATCTTGACTCTTTCCTGTGATACCTCGCACATTCACAAGAATTATTAAATATTTAAACAATTTTCATAAACAAATTCATAGCTTAACTATTTATCAGCGAATAGGCTGACTTTGTTTACAGAATCAAGAAATATTTCTTACCTTTTTCCTACGATACTTTGTACATTCACAAAAATGATTAATTATTTAAACAATTTTCATGACAAAATTCAGAGTTTGACTATTTTTCAGCGAATAGGCTGAATTTGTTTACGGAATCTACAAATAATGTCTTGGCTCTTTCCTACGATAGTTGGCACATATACAATAATTAATATTTATTTAAACAACTTTCATGACAAAATTCAGAGTTTGACTATTTTTTATCGGATAGTCTAAATTTGTTTACGGAATCTACAAATAATGTCTTGACTCTTTCCTGCGATACTTGGCACATCTACAATAATTATTAATTATTTAAACAATTTTCATACACAAATTCACAGCTTGACTATTTTTCAGCGAATAGGCTGAATTTGTTTATGGAATCAACAAATAATTTCTTGACTCTTTCCTACGATACTTTGTACATTTACAAAAATTATTAATTATTTAAAAAATTTTTGTCACAAAATTCAGAGTTTGACTATTTTTCAGCGAATAGGCTGAATTTGTTTACGGAATCTACAAATAATGTCTTGACTCTTTCCTACGATATTTGGCACATTTACAATAATTATTATTTATTGAAACAATTTTCATGACAAAATTCAGAGTTTGACTATTTTGTATCGAATATTCTGAATTTGTTTATGGAATCTACAAATAATGTCTTGACTTTTTCCTACGATACTTGGCACATTTATAATAATTATTAATTATTTAAACAATTTTCATAACCAAATTCATAGCTGGACTATTTTTCATCAAATAGGCTGGCATTGTTTACGGAATCAAGAAATATTGTCTCAACTCTTTCCTACGATACTTTGTACATTTACAAAAATTATTAATTATTTAAACAATTTTTATATACCAATTCCAAGTATGGTTATTTTTTAACGCATACTCAATTTTTTACAGATTTAACTAATAAAGTCTTTGAGACTACTCTTTTTTATGGTGCTTTGCAAGTTTCTAATAGATAATAATTTTTTAAACAATTTCGATAAACAAAATCCGAATTTGGCTGTTTCTCAATGGATATGCTCAATTTTTGTCATGAAATTAACTAAGAATGTTTTTCCGGTTACTCTTTGATATAATGCTTTGCAAATTCCAAATAATTACTAATTGTTTGAGCAATTTTCATAAAAGAATTACAAGTGTGACTTTTTTTCAACGAAAAGGATGAATTTTTTTAACGGAATCAAATAAGAATGTTTTTTAGTGACAGTTTGATCTGATACTTTGCAAATTGACAATGAGTATTAATTAGTTAAACAGTTTCCATGAACAAATTCAGAGTTTTGCTATTTTGCAGCAAATAGGCTCAAGTTGTTTATACAATCAGCAAATAATATCTTTTCAATAACTCTTTCCTACTATGCATTGCAAATTAACAATAATTTAATAGAATTCCTGAAAATAAAAACAAGAATCCAACGACCAAATTTTGACAACCAACCTAAAATGTTCCTATTGTAATTGAAAAGAGAAAAGAAAAACAAAGAAAAAATGAAAAAAGAGGAAAGAAAAATGAGAAAGGCAACCAACCAAATTCCCTTCCTTCTCTCTTTTTTATTTTTTTATTTTATTTCTTTCGTCTTTTTTTTATTACTATACATGTACAATAAAAGAATATTTAAGCAGTTAGGAAGAGTGACGGAACAAGGGTCGTCATTTCCTTATACCTGAAATTGAAGCAAGAAACATTTAAGCAGTTAGGAAAAGTGACGAAACAGGGGTCGTCCTGTCTTTATACCTGTAATCCAAGTAATGGTCAAAGGTTAATCCGTTACAATCAAACAGAAATATACGCTAGGAAGAATCTTGAAATTAGAAAAAGCCAAAGAAAATGACTCTCTTTCTCTCATTACTTTCACTGTGTGAAATTTCAACATTATCCCAGTGAAATTCATGGTCAGCATTAACAAATTTTCTTGTATGCCTGGCAAAAAAAACTCATAACAACCTCCCAATCTAACATCACTTTTGTGTTCTATCCTAATATTAAGAAGTCTGTCACTCTGTCCCACATAAGTCATATCACAGACTTTGCAAGTGATCGTTTAAACAACACCACCCTGTTCAAAATTATCTAGAGGATCTTTTCCAATGGTTATTATTGAATCCATTTTAAATGGTATACGGAAAATGGTATGAATCTTAAACTTCTTCAACAGGAATTTAATAGTTTTCGAAATTTGACCAAAAATAGAAGAACAAAAGTATTAAAGGAAATATATTCCCTCAAATCCCTCGGACTGTGTGAAGTTAAAGCATTATACTGTTTGTTATTGATTTGTTGAATTCTAATTTCAATATGTTTCTCAATTAAATTTTGTGAGTAGTGATTCAGATAAAGGATATTTTTAACAATATCCAAATTTCTTTGATGAAATGAAATATGGGACAAACCTAGAGCTCGGTCAACTAACTTTTTGATAACTGCAATTTTGTTTTGAAAAGGATAAGCTGAAAAGAAATAAAAAATTCTTCCTGAAAATGTACGTTTCCTATACCAATTGGTAATAATATTACCATCCAGATATTTAATTACCTCTATGTCTAAAAAACTGATCCTATTATTTTTCTATTTCATAGGTAAATTGAAGTCTTTGATGAAAACTTTTGAAAGCATCGATAACTGTCTGTAATTCTGCTAGAGGAATGCATAATAAGGTATCGTGAACATACCGAAAGTAAAAAGGCAAAACAAAATCCAACTTCTTAAATACAGAAACTATTCTCAAAGGATAGCCATATTTATGAATCTTTATGAGACCATAACATCTGTCAAGAACTGTGTTTTCGGTATTTAGGTCAGTCCATCTTATATCTTTTCCTAAAATTCCATTCTTTCTCCAATTGTCAAGCATTTTAAAAGTGTTTCTTTTTAATTGTTTTAACGACTTGTCATTCATCAAATCAAAATTATCATTAATGGAAAGTAAATCATTTATACCCCTAATATAATCTGATTTCTTCATACAAATAGTAATATTGCCCTTATCAGCATTCATGCAAATTATATTAGGATTGTTTCTAAGAAAACCTTTTGTTATCATAAAACCTTCAGAAATTTTACGGTCAATACTATTAATGTGTAAACGATTCTTATCAACAAAGCTCTTTAACAAGTGTAAAACCTTATTTCGGTAATCGTGCTGATCTAATATTGGAATTTTGTGTATAATTGATTCAACATCTTTGACTATTTCTATAATTTGCTTAGATTTACTTTCAATCACATGGTTACTACAACTTTTACCAAATCTAAGAATGTTTGTAACTGAATCAGGAATTTAAATATTTGTTAAATTTACAAACCAAGGATCCCTATCGCCTTCTTCAAAAATCTTGTGTAAATAAAATTTTGCTCTTGAACACTAGTTTGTTGATCTGTTAAAATGGAAAGTTTATTATCATGTTTTTTATCACTGCTTAAAAATTTTTGATTAAAAAAAATCTGATGCTTTAAAAGATCAATAATTATGTTTTGTTGTAAACATGCCTCTAATTCATGTCTGATTCTGGAAATGTTCACCTTTAAAAAATTTATATGATTAGAAACATCCTTGATCAGTA
>JAUELO010030945.1:0-10687 GCA_032357855.1 Amphibolips quercusostensackenii | reverse complement strand
TAAAGTTGATGCAAAAATATAAAAAATTCTTCGGTTTGAGACAAAACGATTCACCAATAATATTGATACATTTTATCACAGAGTAAGAAAGTTATCGCTATTTATATTATATTAAAAGTCGATTTCCATAGTAAAAATGTTGTCACTGATATAATTCAAAGTTGATGTGAAAATAGAAAAGATGTGTTGATTTAAGACGAAGCGATTGACCTATAATATTGATACATTTTATTGAAGAGTAAGAAAGTTATGTTCATTTATATTTGATTAAAAATGGATTTTTATATTGAAAATTTCTTAATTTTTTAAAACTTAAAGTTGATGTGAGAATAAAAAAGATGTGTTGATTCGAGACAAATCGATTGACCTATAATGTTGATACATTTTATTAAAAGGTAAGGAAAATATGGTATTGCATAATGTCTGAAAAACCTATTTTTGATAGTACAACTTTTTTTCTTCTACATAATTCCAAATTCATGCAAGCAGATAAAAGATTTCTTGGTTTGAGACGAATCGATTGACCAACAATATTAATACATTTTATTAAAGAGTAAGAAAGTTGTCGCTAGTTATATCATATTCAAAATCGATTTCCATAGTAAACATTTTTTGAATAATATAATTCAAAGTTAATGTCAAAATAGAAAAGATGTGTTGATTTGAGACGAATCGATTTACCTTTGATGTTGATGCATTATATTGAAGAATAAGAAGGCTATGGTAATGCATAAAATTTAATAATACGATTGTTTATGGTAAAACTTTTTTCTTTAACATAATTTAAAGTTAATGCAAGAATATAAAAGATTCTTTGGCTTGAGACAAATCGATTAATCAATTATATTGATTTATTTTATCAAAGAGTAAGAAAGTTGTCGCTATTAATATTATATTCAGAATCGATTTTCATAGTAAAAATTTTTTCATTAATATAATTCAAAGTTGATGTGAAAATAAAAAAGGGGTTCATTCGAGACGAATCGATTGACTAATAATATTGATACATTTTATTGAAGGGTACGAAAGCTGTGGTTATGCATACAATTTGAGAATACGCTCTTTATAGTGAAACTTTTTTCATTAACATAATTCAAAATTGATGCAAGAATATAAAAAATTAATTGGGCTGAGACAAATTGATTGACCAATAATATAAATACATTTCATCAAAGGGTAAGGAAGTTATCGATATTCATATTATATTAAAAATTTGTTTTTATAGTTAACATTTTCACAGACGCATAATTTAAAGTTAATGTGAGAATAGAAAATATGTGGTGATTTGAGACGAATCGATTGACCTATATTTTAATACAGTTTATTGAAGAGCAAGGAAGCTATGGTAATACATAATATTAAAAAAAAAAGTTTTTCTATAGTAAAATTTTGTTTATTAACATAATTTAAAATTGATGCAATAACGGAAAAGATTCCATCATTCTAGGCAAATCGATTGCCCTATAATAATAACACACTTCATTATTTATTATAATTATTATTAACATTAATTATTTTATTATTAATAAACTTTACAGAAACATCTGTTGTAAACAGAAAAGATTTTTTATCAACATAATTCAAAGTTGATGCATGAATAGAAAAGCCTTTTTGATCATAAATTTTTAAATGGAATAATTCTGCCAATTTCCGTAAAAAAAATCATTAAGCTGGGACAGGCATAGGATGCGACAGAATTTCCCCCTACTTTTTTTCATCTGGAAAAGTTACCATTTTAAATACAAATCTTGATTTTTCTGATTTGTCACTGTATTTAAACATTTTTTGTATTATTTTGTGATTTCGTATTTTTTGTAAATTTCTATTCTTAAATTGATCCAAATGCAACATTTAGTTTGTCTGTTATTTAAAAAATTACTAATGCTTCGTCTATGAGGAAGCAAATCCATTTGCTAATGGCAAGCAAAGGGCTCATGAAATGAGCACCATAAATAAAGTGGAGACGCTCGAGATCAAATTCACAGCTAGTTTATGTAGTTGTACCACTGCTTTAAAATTTTCTTTGATCAATCTGAATGTCACTTGAGAAAAGTTTAAAAAGAAATTCAGCTTTGTTGTTTGATAAATTATTTTGAAACAATTGACAAAATTTAATTTTTGGTAATTCTTTGAACAGTTTTTATAAATAAATCTACAATTTAGTGACTTTTCAATAAAAAGGATTAATTTTCCTTTATGAAATCAACTAGAAAAGACTTTCCGATAATACTTTGCTACGACACTTTAATAATTGACAATAATAATTTATTATTGAAACAATTTTTACAAACAAATTCACTGTTTGTCAATTTTTTTAATAAACAGGCTTAATTTTTTGTTTACGGAATCAACTAGGGATGTCTTTCCGATGACTCTTTGATATGACACTTTAAAAATTGACAATAATTATTCATTATTTAAACAATTTTTATAAAAAAATGCATTTTTTTTGCCGAATCACAAATTCTATTGTTCCTTAATCCAATTAACTCGCGTAGTAATAATATTAATATTATTCATGGTAACTGTTAATTTGTTCATAAAAATGGTTTAAATAATATATAATTGTTGTTAATTTTAGTTTAAAATTCAACAATCTCGTTAAAAATTGGTGGATTTTAGAGTAAGTTCGTCTTTTTGGTACAAAATTAATCTTCTTTATTTAAAATTGAACTTCTTTGTTCAAAATTTATTTTATTATTTGGAGAGTTACCTCTTTTGCTGAAAATTTAACTATTTTGTTGGAAATTCTTTTTTTTTATAATTTTTCGAACTAATAATTTCAAAATTTTATTTTTGGTTAAAATTACACAATATTTTAGAAAAGTTATATATTTTATCATAAATTTATCTTTTTTGGTAAAAAATGAATCTCTTTTGTTGAAAATTCAGTTACTGCTTGGTTGAAAATTCAACTTCTTTATCAAAAATTTATTTCATTATTTGAAGATCAATTTCACTAATTGAACATTCAACTACATTTCCAGATTTATTTTTCTTAAATAATATTTTAAATGAAAATTTCATTATTTTGTTTTGGGTTAAAAATAGATTGTTTCTAGTTGAAAATTTAAAATTTCGTTAAAAACTGATGGATTTTATAGTAAGTTTGTCTTTTTTGGTAAAAAATTAATCTTCTTGATTATAATTGAACTTCTTTCTTCAAAATTTATTTTATTATTTAAAGAGCTATCTCTCTTGATGGAAATTGAACTATTTTCTTAAAAATTGTTTTTTTTTAAGAATTTTTTAAATTAAAAATGTAAATATTCTATTTTTGATTAAAAATTTAACAATTTGGTTGAAAATTTATATATTTCTTTGCAAATTTGTCTTTTTTGGTAAAAAGTTAATCTTATTGGTTAAAAATTCATTTTGTTATTTAATGATCTATCTTTCCGTTTAAAATTCCACTACTTTTTGTCGATTAATTTTTTTAAATGAATTTTTCAACTCAAAATTTAATTATTTGATTTGCGGTTGAAAATGGATCATTGTTAGTGAAGAATTCAAGAATTTCGTTGAAAATTTATAAATTTTATTTTAAGCTTTTTTTGGGTACAAAACTAATCTTCTTGATTAAAAATTAAATTTCTTTGTTAAAAAATTTTTTTTTTTTCAAAGAGTCAGCTAAGAATTCAAGTGTTCAGCTAGAAATTGTTTTTTTTAAAATAATTTTTCACTGAAAATTTCATTCTTTTATTTTGTTTAAAAATTTAACAATGTGGTTGAAAATATATGTATTTCATTGTAAATTCATCTTTTTTGGTGAAAAATTAATCTTTTCGGTTGAAAATTCAATTACTACTTGGCTAAAAATTCAACTTTATTGTTACAAAGTTATTATTATTATTATTTTGTATAATTTTTTTAATTGAAAATTTTCTTTCTCTATTTTTAGTTAGACATTCAACAATTTTTTTGAAAATTTATGTATTTTATTGTAAATTTATCTTTTTTAGTAGAAAATTAAACTT
Source organism: Amphibolips quercusostensackenii (assembly GCA_032357855.1). Taxonomy (NCBI): domain Eukaryota; kingdom Metazoa; phylum Arthropoda; class Insecta; order Hymenoptera; family Cynipidae; genus Amphibolips; species Amphibolips quercusostensackenii. The sequence goes on along the minus strand of JAUELO010030945.1, from coordinate 6,710 downwards.
CTTGATTGAAAATTCAATTATTTACTTAAAAATTGAACTTCCTTGTTAAATATTTATCTTGTTATTTGAAAATCCATCTTTTTGGTTGAAAATTCAACTATTTTATTAAAAATGTGTTATTTGCTTTTTAATAATTTCTTCATCTGCATATTTAATCATTCTGTTTTTGGTTTAAGATTAAACAATTTGGTTGAAAATTTATGTATTCTATTGTAAGTTCGTCTTTTTTGGTAAAGAATAACTTTCGTTGATTGAAAATTAAATTACTTGGTGGAAAGTTGAACTTTTTTAAAAAAAATTCATTTTATTATTTAAAAATACATTTTTTTGATTAAAAATTTAATTTGTTGGTTGAAAGTTAAACTTTATTGTTAAAAATTCACTTTATTATTCGAAATTTTATTACTTTGGTTGAAAATTCAACTATTTTATTGGAAATTTTTTTTTCAATTAATTTTTTTAACTGCAAATTGAATTATTTTATTTTTTTTGTGATGAAGATACAGTATTTTTATTTTAACTGAGAATCTTTGAACTTCACAATTTTTTTCATCTACATTTACCATAGAAACAAAAATAACACTTTGTATATTATAAATTCAAGCTATTTTCAATTTTGTTTAAATGTAGAAAATATCTTGATCATAAAAAAATGAAGCATTTCTAAGTCAATTTAAATAATAATTCTATTTAGAAGAAAATTAGATTATTCACGAATTCATGATTGTTCACCATTGAAATTTTAACATTTTTTATATCAAAAATTGACATGGGCGCGCGCTACAAGCGCGCGCATGATGATCTAGTATAAATATAAACACGAAAGAAGTGGAAACACTCAGTTTGAAATTGAACTATTTGGTTCAAAATTCATGTATTTCGTTGAAAATTCATCTTTTTTGCTAGAAAATTAATCTTGGTGAAAATTAATTTTCTGTTTGATAATTCAACAGTTTCTTTGAAAATTAATCGTGTTAAAATTGACATTTTTGATGAAAATTAGTTTTTTTGTTTGAAAATTAATTTTTTTAACTAAAAATTGATGCTGGATTCAAAGTTGGACTCCTTTGTGAAAAATTCATTTTCTTTGTTGAAGAATCATCATTTTAGTTAAAAATTCATCCCTTTGGTAGAAAAATTACCTATTATGTTGAAAATTCTTCTTTTTTGATTGAATATTAATAGGTTAAACTGAAAATGACACTATAATTATAGAAAATTTTCTTTTTGTTAAATATCAATCATTCAAACTAAAAATTTGACTATTATATTTTTGGTTAAAAGCTAATCTTTTTTATTTGAAAATTCAACTGTTTTGTTGAAAATTCTTGTATTTCGTTGAAAACTCGTCTTCTTGGGTGGAATTTAAATCTTCTTGTTCAAAAATTCATTCTTTTGGTTAAAAATTAATCATTTGGGTTGAAAAGTTATCTTTTTGGTTGAAACATTAGTTATTCTTGGTTGAAAGTGAAACTATGTTGTAATACATTTATTTTATTGCTTTAAGATTCATCATTTCAGTTAAAAATTGTAAATTATATTCTATATTGTATTGCATTGTAATTTCTTTGGTTGAAAAATGATCTATCACGTTAAAAATTCTTCTTTTTTTTGGCTGAATAATAATCATTTGAACTGAAAAATTAACTATTTTTGATGAATATTCTCTTTTTTTAATTGAATAATAATAATTTAAACTGAAAATTTCAATTCTGTATTTTTGGTTGAAAATTGATCTTTTATAGTTGAAAATTGAACGATTTGGTTGAAAATTCATGCATTTCGTTAAAAATTCGTCTTTTTTGGCAAAAAATTAATCCTGGTAAAAATTCATCTTGTGTTTTAATGATTCATCATTTTATTTAAAAATTAATCTGATTGGTTACAAATTGAATTTTTTTAAGCGAATTATTTGGTTTGGTTGGAAATTGATTTCTTTAACTGAAAATTTATCTTTTAGTTTAAAAATGGTTGAATATTAATTATTTAAACCAAAAATCACACTACAATGTTAAAAGTCTTCTTTTCTGGTTAAATATTAATCATTCAAACTGAAAATTTCACTATTATATTTTTGCTTCAAAATTAATCTTTTTTACTTGAAAATACAACTGCTTTGTTGAAAATTCTTTTATTTCGTTGAAAATTTGTCTTCTTGGATAGAAATTTAATCTTCTTAGTTGAAAATTCATCTTTATAGTTGAATGTTTATCATGTTGTTTGAATATTCACCTTTTTGTTCGAAGCATTGACTATACTTGGTTGAAAGTGAAACTACTTTGTAAACAATTTATTTGATTGGTTGAAGCTTCATCATTTTATTAAAAATTTATCTCTTTGATTGAAAAATTAACTATTATGTTGCAAATTCTTTTTTTTTGACTGAATATTAATCCTTGAAACTAAAAAGTTAACTATTATGTTAAAAAATATCTTCTTTATTTGCCGAATATAACTCATTTAATCTGAAAATTTTATTATTATATTTTTGGCTGTCAATTGACCTTTTTTAGTTGAAAATTCAATAGCTTTGTTGAAAATTCATGTATTTTGCTGAAAATTCGTCTTTATCAGTAAAAAATAAATCTTGGTCATCTAGTTGATGTAATTCGTGCTTGAAATAAAAATAAAAGTGTTTTGTATGATGGAATTCGTGTAGCTCATTACTATTTCAGACTTTCTTTAACCGGATACTAAATTCGATTTGTAAACATCACACGCATCTCCCATATATATAGCCGAAGTCTCAGCTACTACCCATCGCGTTTCCGGTCCTTTAATATATGGATGCACAAATGCTAATAACATTTGCGAGAATTTTCAATATATTATACATATACCTACATTTTTTTTTTTTAATGGGAAGAAATTCAAGATCAAACTATCAGAGTGTCTATAGTGATTAGGCAATTTGAAATTCCCGGCGTTTTCCCGTTTTTTCCGGATGACATTTTTAATAAAATAATATTTAACCAAACAGTTGCCTTAACAACCAAATAGTTGAATATTTGAGTAAAAAAGATGAATTTTCAAAACAATAGTTGAATTTTTCATCAAGTAGTTAAATTTTTGAACCAAAAAGACAAAATTTCGTCGAAGACAGTTAAATTTTCAACAAAAAAGTTCATTTTCAGCCAAGAAAGATGAATTTTCAACCAAGAAAGATGAAGCTTCTACCGTAAAAGTTAAATTTATAATCCAGAGAAACAAATTTGTAACAAAACAGTTGATTTTTCAACCAAAAAAGACGACTTTATAAAAATGGTTGAATTTTCAGCCTACAAAAATGCATATTCAAACAAAAAAGAGAAAAATTCAAACAAAAACCGTTGAATTTTCCAACTTGTAGACCAATTTTTTCAGAAGACAGTTGAATTTTTAACAAAAAAGAAAATAATAACTTTCAACCAAGAAAGGTTACTTTTTTATCATAAAAGATGAATTTTTTACCAACAGATAATTTGTTAACCAGTTGAATTAAACGAAAAAATTAATTTTTACCAAAATAGTTGAATCCTCAACTAAAAAGATAAAATTTTAACAAACCAGATAAATTTTCTAAAAAAAAGTCGAATTTAATAACAAAACACGTCAAATTTCAATCAAAAAGATGAATTTCCAATCAAAAAGCTTAATTTTCAGCAAAAAATTAAACCATTAAATTTTCAACAACAAAAAAACTTTAACGAAAAATTTGAGTTTTTAGATAAAACAGTAAATCATAAAAAATTTATTTTTGAACAAAGTAGTTTAAGTTTCAATCAAGTAGTCGAATTTAAAAAAAAGATGTATTTTTAACCTAATATTCGAATTTTGAATCAAAAAGATGAATTTTTTTTAAGAAGATAAATATTCTTTTAAAAAAGATTAATTTTCAACAAAATTGTTGAAATTTTAAACCCAAAAATATGATTTTTCACCAAAAAATTAATTTTTTCCAAACACTTGAATTTCCTACGCAAATAGTTTAATTTTTAACTAAATAGCTGAATTTTTAACAAAAATATGGTTTTTTAAAAAAAGGTTAATTTTCAAATAAATAGTTTGAATTTCTACCAAATAGTTGAATTTGCTACTCAAATAGTTTAATTTTCTACGAAAATAGCTTCATTTTTAACCAAATAGTTTAAATTTCTACAAAATTGTTGAATTTTTTACAAAATTCTACAAAATTTGTTGAATTTCCAAGCCATACACATAAATTTTCTACAAAACAGATCAATTTTTAACACGAAAATATAAATTTTCAACTAAAATGATGAATCTTCAAACAAAATAAAAAAATACTTTTTTAAAAAGTAGTGCAACTTAAAAAAAAAAGTATTTGAATTTTCAACAAAAAAGAATGACCTTATGACAAAATTGTTGACTTTTAAACAAAATAATTAACTTTTGGACCAAATCATATCATTTTTTACCAAAAATGATAAAATTTCTACAGAAAAAGATAAATTTTCAAACCAAAAAGACGATTTTTCATCAAGACAGTAGTTGAATTTTCAACCCGGAATTATGAATTTGCAACAAAAAAGTTATTCTATGTATAATATATTATATATTTTCCAAAATATTTCAATTTTTAACACAAAAAGATGAATTGACAACAAAAAAGTTAAATTTTCAAACTAAAAGAATGACATTTTAACAAGATTGTTGAATTTTTAACGAAGTAATTAAATTTTTAACAAAATAATAAAATTTTAAACCAGAAAACCTAAATTCTCAACAAAGCAGTGGCATTTTTAAGCAAAAAAGATAAAATTTCTATCAATGAAGATAAATTTTCCAACCAGAAGGATGATTTTTCAACAAAATATTTGAATTTTCGACCAAAAAAGATTATTCAGTCAAGAAAGAAAACAATGTAAAACAAACTCTATCATTTTTAAACCAAGAAGATAATTTCTCAACAAAGCACTTTAATTTTAAATTTGAAATTATGAATTTTTAGCAAAAAATTTCAACAGCAAAATTTTTTCTAACAAAGTTTTACTTTTTTTTTACTTTTGCACAAATAGTTGAAATTTTAATTTTTTTTAAATTTAACAAATTTTTACTTTTTGTAATTTTACACTTGGTTTAAAATAAACTTTTTTGTTGAAAATTTATTTTGGGCTTGAAAGGTTATTGTTTTTTTAAAACATTCAAATTTGTAGCTTGAAAACAAAATTCTTTCCTTAAAATTCGTCTTAATGAGTTGAACATTCATTTCTTTTAATATAAAATTTATCTTTCTTTGTTATAACAAATGGATGGTAAAAGAAGATTCGCGAGTTCGATATTTTTATGGTAGACGGCTTTCCACTATTCTTATTAGCCCACGAAGGCAACTACATTGCACTAAGTTCAAGTGATAAGGAATAGAGTTATTTTTCTATCTTTAAAACGTGAGATTGTATGATTTGATATTATTAGTGAAGGAGATAAGAAAGTGTATCCAGAAGTAATACTAACTTCTTCCCCATAAGATAAATTCAGAAATAATAAGTTTATTTCTGTGTTGAAACTTAGTAAAAATTACATAAATATAGAGAATTTTAAGTTAAGAGTCGTATTGGTACCTACATTAAAAATAAAAAAATTAAGTTTTTGGACAAACGACGCAAGGTACGAAAAAAAATTAATAGGCAAAAGGTGTGCACACAAAAAAATCTTAAAATTTGTTAATAATAATTTTTTGATGGATCGCGTTATTTTTTTTGTAATCGTAAAAAATCAAAGAAAAAAATTAAATTTTTGGACAAATGACACAAGATATGAAAAAATAAATGGACAAAAGTTGTTCACCCCGGAAAGAGCTAAAAATTTTGTATTAATAATTTTTTGATAGGATGCGTAGTTTTTGTTTTAATCATAAAAAATGACATTAAATATAATAAAAATTAAATTTTTGAAAAACGATACAAGGTTCGAAAAAAAATTAATAGACGAAAGTGTTTTACCCAAAAAGGATTAAAAAAATTTGTTATAAATTGTTTTCAGATAGGACGAGTAGCTTTTCTTTTTATCTTAAAAAACAAGATTAAAAGAAAAAAATAAATTTTTCAAAAAATGATGCAAGAGACGAACAAAAAATGAAAAGACAAAAGTTATTCAACCAAAAAATATCTACAAATTTGTTATGAACTTTTGTTATAAAAATACATTAAAAATAAAAAAGGTCTGTTGCTGTGTGAGTTGGTTGAAAAACCTTTATTTTTGTTTTAAAAATTCATCAGCTCAGTTAATAATATATCCCTTTTGTTGAAAATCAGGCTATTTTGTTAAAAATTATTATTAGTTACTGAAAATTCAACTTTACCATTTTTTGTTAAAGAATGATATTTTTTACTCAAAAGTTCAACTATTTGTTAAAAAATTTATGTATTTTTATTGAAATTCATTTTTTTTTTGGTAAAAAATTAATCTTTTTGGTTGAAAACTCGTCTTTTTGTGAAAAATTCAACTATTTCTAAAAAATCAATTATTTGGTTGGAAAATTCATCTTTATTGGTATACATTTCATCTTTTTTTGTTAAAAATGCCACTGTTTAGTTGACAATTCTGTTTTTTTTTATTAAAAATGGTATTATTTGGTTAAAAAATTAATTCTGCTGTTAAAATTTCAAAACAATTCTCTTAAAAAGTCATTCTTTTTGGTTGACAATTCAACTGTTTTGTTGTAAAGTCGTGTTTCTGTATTAAAATTTCAACTATTTTGGTAGAAAATC
>JAUELO010030930.1:0-10688 GCA_032357855.1 Amphibolips quercusostensackenii | reverse complement strand
CCATCTCGTCCTCTCCTTCAAAAACAAAAAATTTCACTTATCAGAATGAAGAACACGTAAGAAGGTCCTGAAAAAATGCATATTCATAGGCTATTAATCCCGCAAGTGGTAGCCAAGTGTTGGATTAAACATCCGCCTCGAGACAAGTTCATGAAAAAAGAATAAAATTCCTATTACAGCCAGACCCAGAACAGAAAATAAGCCAGATAATAAAAAAAAAATTCTTTTGCTAGCGTGTTTGATAATGACGGTTACTACTAAAATCGTTGCCACCACAATTATTGCAATTATCACTGCACATATTTTAGGCGCCGAAAAAATTTCTGTTTCTTAAACCCTTACTTGTCACACTAGGGTTTCGTTTAGCCCCACAAACAGTTTTCCTTAATTTAAACTACGTTAATATAAACGGAGTGGTCTTATAGCGACATTTTTCGAGAGTTCGAAAATATTACTACGCCTTAGGCCAATGGAATTACGCTGGGACTGTTAGTCTAATTCAGGGCCTCAATGCAATAACGCCCTGTAAATTTATTTTGCCAAGCAGCGTCAATAGAAGTATGCCAAGTAACGGTTAAAAATATCTTGAGTAAAAGCATTAATAGATGCCGTTCCTGATAAATGTTTTTTCGTCCAAGCCACCACGGCAATAAAGAGACTTGTCGGGTTTCCTTTAACAGCAAACAATATTTAGAACTTTTATTTTTTATTTTCTTGACTTTCATTTACGTATTTCTCTATTCTTCTTTGTTTAGAATGTACAGTTTCTGGATTATTGACTCCTCTTAACTTTATCAGGGTTTTGAGAGCTTTTTCTCTTCAATTTGGCAATAGGAGATAATAGGAACTTATAGGCATGAAAGAGAATGTATCAAAGAAAAGAATTAATACGATTAACATTATCATGTTAATGATGTTATAAGGAAAAAAACACCGGCTGTTTTCACGTCTTGAATTAATACAAATTCTCATTTCAATTAGTACTGTCCCTATAATGTCTTTGTTAGAAATTTTTCCTATGTACATTGGTACTATTGCGAACATAAAATCAGAAACTGTGTCTATGATGAATCGTGATGCGTATAATGTTATGATGTTTTTTGCGAAAACAGTCATCAACCATGCAATTTTGCGTCAAAATTCTGCAGATAATGAAACTCATATATAGAAATTTAATTCTGTAATTATCACTGGCAGTAGCTGCGTACTGTAACCAAGAGCTTTAAAGTTTTTTAAGAACACTCTCCACTTTAAGTAATAAATCTTTAAGAGCCACTTCCTCATACGTATATATTTTATATGTGAGTTTTTGGATAAATGACCCAAAATACAATAAAATTGTAATGCACAAAACTGTTTGTCATAATAGGTATTTAGACCTTCAAAATCAATATATGAATTTGAATAGAATAAGGATTAGTGTAAAGAAAAAATTTAATATATCCAAAAAGAGCAAAATTTTTATTTTTGTCCGCAATTCTTTGTGGAAATTCCGCGGATGCTTAAAAATAATATTTATTGTATTGCATCATATTATATCGTTTTGCATCATATTCCATCATATCGGATAATACCGTATAATAATGCATCATATTATATAATATTATATCACATTATATCAGGATGTATCGTATTGTATCATATCATATGATATTGTACTATACTATATCATATTACATCATATTGCATTATATCATATTATATTGTATCATATAGTGTGATAGTGTATCGTACTGTAGCATACTGTAGCATATTATGCCATAATGTATCATATTGTATTATATTGTATGATACTCTATCATATAGTGTATTATATTGTACAATACTGTCATATATTTTGCCATTTTGTACGATATTTATTGTATTGAATCATATTGTATAGTTTTATATCATATTGTATCGTTTTACAGCATATTGTATGACACTGTACCATAATCCTACCTATTATATAATATTGTATCACATTGTATTAGGATGTATCATATTGTATCATATCATATGATATTGTATTATATTATATCATATTACATCATATTTAATTATATAATAGCATATTGGGTCATATGGTGTTATAGTGTATGCTTCTGTAGCATATTGTGACATACTGTATAATATTACACTATACTTTATCATACTCTATCATATAGTGTGATAGTGTATCATATTGTACAATACTGTTTTATATTGTGCCATGTTATATTATATTTATTTTACCGCATCATATCTTATCTTTTTGCATCATATTATATCATATTGTATCATACTGTATCTTAATCTATTATATTATATGATATTGTATCACATTATATTAGAATGTATCATATTGTATCATATGGTATTATACTATATCATATTACATCATATTGAATTATATCATATAGTATCATATAGTTTGATAGTGTATCATACTGTAGCATATTGTGCTCTACTTTATCATATTGCATTATATTGTATGATACTTTATCATATTCTATTAAAGTATATGATATTGTATCACATTTTATGTTATTGCATCACCTAATATTATTTTGTATCATAGCATATAATATTTTATCATAATGTATCATAGCATATGATATTGTATCATATTGTATCATATATTGTGATATTGTATTATATTCACAATGGTTAGACCATGCACCGTGAAATGGGTTGGATGAGGCGCATGCGCATAATTTTCGAACTATAAACGCTACAATACATGTGTTGGAATGCTCGCCTGTAGTGAACGATTTACAAAACTTACAATACAGGTATTGTAATTTGGTCATTCCAATACTATGTTTGCAATTTAACCTCACGCTTGTATTGTAGAAGTGTTGTAGAATACCAAACATTTTTAACAGTGTATTTCTTGCAGGAAGCTTTATCATCGTAATTAAATTGAAGACTGATCACGTTTTGTTGCGCAGAAAAATGCTAAATGTTCATGCAATTTTATATGTGAATATATGGACAAGATATAAAATTATTATTAGAAAATTTAGTAAGTTTCTAGAAAGTTCATAATTATAGTTTGTCAATTTTATTCTGTTTTTACCTTCAAGTCAGTTTAAAAGCAAAATATAATTGCTCACAATAATAATTTCTAACCTTATCGAAGGGTTAACATAATTATCCTAAAGTTGTCTTTTTTATTATTCATTATTTATACAGTTTCTTGATATAGGACCATTTCGCTAGCCCCACCATCCACGCAAAATTAACTCTGTATGTGTCAAATATTTAGTGCAGAATTTGTTGGAATTTGTTTAGCCAAAATTAGAAGTTGTGCAATGCCGGAAGTACCTGATTTCTTAAAAAAACACTGGCGGGGCCAGCGAAAGATTTTGCTGGCCCCGACATTATTTAAAATCAACTCTATATGGGCGCATCATTTTCGTCTAGATTTGTTCAAATTTGTACAACCAACATCAAGCCCTAAAAACAACCACTTACGCAGCAAACATAATGGCGGGGCCAGCGAAATATTTCTCCAGACCGACATTGTCTGAAATCTACTTTATATGAGCGCATTATTTTTGTCTCATTTTATTGAAATTTTTACAATCAACATTAATCAATAAAAACAACCCCCTATGCAGCTTATACAATGGCAAAACCAGCGAAATGTTTTGCTGGCCTCGACATAATCCAAAATCAATTCTATATAGGCGCTTTATTTTTCCCCTAATGTGTTCAAATTTGTACAACCAACTTAAACTCCTAAAAAATACCACTTATGCAGCGAACACAATGGCGGCTCCAGCAAAATGTTTTGCTGTCCCCGACATTATCTAATATCAAGTCTATATGGGCGCATTATTTTCGTCTGAGTTTGCTCAAATTTGTGAAACCCACTTTAACCCCTGAAAACTTTCCCCTATGGAGCAAATACAATAGCAAGGCCAGGGAAATGTTTCGTTAGACTCGATATTGTCCAAAATAAGCTTTTTATGGACGCATTATTTTTGTTTCAATTTGTTCAAATTTGTACAACCAATTTCAACCCCTAAAAACTACACTTTATGCTGCAAACACGACGGCGGAACCAGCGAAATATTTCGCCAGCTCCGACATTGTCTAAAATCCACTCCATATGGGCGCTTCATTTTCTTCTTAACTTTTTTAAATTTGTACAACCAACATCAACCCATTAAAACACCCCCCTATGGAGCAAACACAATGGCAGGGCCAGCAAAATGTTTTGGTGCCCTCGACATTATCCAAAATGAACTCTATGTGGGCGCTTTATTATTGTCTTAATTTGTTTAATTTTGTACAACAAACTTCAACTTCTAAAAACCACCCCCTATGCAGCAGGCCAAAAAAATGCTTGCTGCATAAGGGGTTGTTTTTATTAATTGATGTTGATAGTACAAATTTGAACAAATTAAGGCGCAGATAATGCGCCCATATAGAGTTGATTTTGAATAACGTCAGGGCCAGCGAAATGTTTCCCTGGCTCCGCTTGTGTTTTTTTGGGAAATCAGGTACTTCTGGTGTTGCACATACTCTAATTTTGGCAAAACAAATTTAAGCAAATTCTGCACTTAATATTTGGCTTATACAGAGTTAATTTTGCGTGGGTGTTGGGCCCGGCGAAATGGTCCTTTTTGACATGCTTGAATTTCTCAACGTTCAAATAAATAAAATTTTCATTAGATTGCTGAAAAAACAAAATGAGTGATATACTATTATTCATTTTAAAAGAATTTAAACCAACGTCTAACTCTTAATGGTCACACTGCATAGGAATTACGCGGGTTAATTTGTTTCAACCGATCTTTGAAGCAGTACTGAGTGAAAATAAAACATTGTTTTGAAAGAAACGAAATTTAGAGGCATCATTTGAACATCTAAAAATGTACTCTGATCGTTACTTTTATGAAATTTTAAATTCTAAGTATTGATAGGAATTGTTGAAGAAAAATGTGAAAAAACAAACTTTTTCAATTAAATATGCATAACTCGGACAGTTTTTAATTTTTTTTGCTATAAAAATTTAGGGTGCAACTCACAAGATATAGCCTTTTAAGAAAGGTAATAACTCAGTACTAGGTATTTCTGAAAGTATATTTATTATAAAGATTAAAGGTGAGAATTTGGGGCTAGAAATGACAAAATCAATGCAATAAACGCGAATGTATTCATTCTTGAGAAATTTGAGAGCTAGGGCAAGTATACAGTCATCAACTAGATACCTCAAACCACCAACCGATGGCGAAACTTGTCTTATTTCAAAATTCCTAATGTTCGTAAATATCATTTAAAAAGTTTGTCCAAGTCAAATTAACCCACGGTGGCCTTTAAGGGTTAACACAAATTTTGTTTATTTCAACCGTTATTAGTTTTAGGTAGGAGCATCAAATTTGTCATGTCGTTTAATTTTTAATACTTCATTTTCTGTAATGTAAAATATTTTTAATTTTTAATAATGGTTAAATAAATAATAATGATTAAATAAATGAAATAATAAGCATTAAGATATCGACACCTTTATCCACCAGATATCGTGTTTAATATGAAAAAAATACATAAAATATGTGAGTTTGAATGACATTGAAGGTGACTGACCCTCAATGTTGTTTTATTAATTTCTTTCCTTAATTAAAAAAATTATTGCCGCATCAGACTGATCTTACGCAATAGAATTTAAAGAGATTACGAATGGTAGATGCCGTATTGGACCATGCGCTGTGCATAAGAATACGGAATAGTCTGATACAGAGCGCTAGCAGCACATTAAATAAATTTATTTAGTTATTTACTAACAGTTATATTAGAAGACGCCCTTTGTTGCAGTAAAAAATTTAACTTAATATAATAATAATTTATTTTCGTAGCTATATATTTTTAGTCTAATGTGAAATTTCGATTATTATATAAAGTTTTTAAATTTGAATTATTATTATGTCATTATTTACCAGTGCCTAATTTATAATTTAAAATTCATAGTTTTTTGCCCTATGGCTTTCAATTTTTACTTGTTTTCAAATTCTAATACTTTAATTGTCAATTTATTCTTGTGTCTTTGAATTTGTTTTTTATATAAATGCTTAAAAATCACAAATTTCTTTTGACATTCTTATCATAATGCTGTTGTTAGCGTCGTCTGTATATTGGATAATTTTTGAAATACTAATCGAATTAGACTGCGATTTGAAAAACGTTTCTAAGGACTAAAAAAAGGGTCGAGTCCGGTAACCACATTTTTTTACCAATGTTTTTGGTTTTAAGCAAAATAAAATCTAAAATATCAGAAAATCCATTTTCCGGACGAGCTATGTGATGTACAAAAAAAAAATGAATAAAAAGTATTTGCGCTTCATAATATACTTATCTCGCGCCTCGCGTTCGATAAAGTATTGACTTGGTGTTACGCGCTCGCTTATTATATTTCTCCAACATTATTGCTTTGGACTTTTGAAATTCAAATTTAAACAATCAACAACTCAAATTAAGCGATCGTGAATTCTTTTTTGTTAAAGCTTTTTTGGCTTTAGCGAACACAGTAACATTACACGTGTCATGTTTAAAGGCCTTTTTAGGTAAACTTGGCTAAAACAAAAACTACGCGTGTTATCAAAAAATAATTGAGAGAAAGTTTTTTGATCTTTGTTTATTAAACAATCTTTGTTTATCTTTTTTTCGTATCTTGTGCAGTTTCTCCGGAAATTAAATTTTCAAATTAAAATTTTTTTTTAGATAAAAAACCACGTGTTTGATTTTTTTTATTTTGAAATTCCAAATGAATTTGTAGATCTTTTTTCAGTGAATAACTTTTGACAAAGTATTTTTTATCGTATCTTGCATAGTTTCACTGAAAAATATAATTTTTTTATTTTTGAATAGCATTTTTGATAAATAAAACAAAAAATATGTGTCTTATCAAAAAAATTGTTTTGACAAAATTTTTTTATTTTTTTGAGTGAAAAATTTCTCTTTTCAACATTTTTTTCAGGTCCTGTATAGTTTTTCTGGAAAATGGCACTATTTATTTCCTAAAAAGCATTTTCGATGGATAAAACCGCAACCGCGAGTCAGAAATGACTGGTTTGTGAACTTGTTTTTTCTTTTCATGCTTTAAAAAGTTGTGCTAAGACTCAATATAATCTTATCAGTCTTTTAAAAGTTATCGTGCCTACAAGCTACAGACTGTAGACTACAGACAGACTGACACCTTTGTGAAAATCGTTTTTTTCTGACTCAGGGGGTCTTAAAACATAAAGACTTAATAAAAACCGACAAATTCTCAATAAACTAATAAATAATATTCTTTATAAGGCGTAAAGAACATTAGAAATTTAAAAAATTAAATTTTTTGTGAAACGACATTAGAACAAAAAAAAACGAAGATAGTGATGTTCAATAGAAATGATCTACATATTTGTTATAACTCATTTTTCAATAGGTCAAGTAGCTTTTTTTCGATCGTGAAAAAATACAGAAAAATAAAAAAATAAGTTTTTGGATGAATGACTCAAGATACAATAAAATTGTAATTGACAAAATTGTTTGCCATAATAGTTATATGGAACTTCATAATAAATACATATATTTAAATAAAATAAGGATTGGTATAAAGCAAAAATGAAATGAATATCCAAGAAGAGGAAAATTTTCATTTCTGTTCGCAATTCTGCGCGAAAATTCTGCGGATGCTTAAACTTATATAAAAAATTTGAATGAGTAATTACCACTGACAGTAATTGCGTACTGTAACCAAGAGTTTCTCACTTTCCGAGGTACACTCTCTACTATTTATGACAAATCTTTAAGAGAACACAGACAATACAGTATTTAATAGATCAAATAAAATATTAATTTTTCTTATAAAAATTTAACCAATTTCAGAACCTTGATTTTGTTTAAGTTCATTTCTTTAAGAAAATAAAAATTGTTTTGAATCATGAAAATGTCGTATCGTTTATTTGGTACCGATGTTTTTATGATTAGATCATCAACAAAAACTTGTCTTATGGCAAAGTGATTTGACGCTATTCTTAATTCGAATAAAGTCTACAATGGTACTTTCACGCCTTTCTAAACTAATTCTGCTAGACTAATTTTAGAAAAAGCAATGTAATTTTTTTAAAATTTTGTTTACGTGAATGTTTAGGACTTCAGGTCCATGCTTGCTGCAGTTTATTTTAATGCTGATTTAATTTTAAAACTGTTTTAAAATATTTCTTGCAGTGCGCATTATCATTGCACAAAGACTGAATGCTGATTACGTTTTATTGCACGGCAATCTCTTTTTACCAAGAGTAGAATATTCATACAATGTTATCTATACAAATATTGTTAAGACATTAAATTATGATGCTTTTGGTTTGTTTGCAACTGAAAATAACAGAACTCTGAAGTTGTAAAAAAGATTAATGTCTGTACCTATAAAGTTCAATGCACCTGCGGTGCATTTATCTGACAATATTATTCCAACTACTTTTTCAACCATTTTTCTTTTGTATGAGCCAATCTTTTAATCACTGATTTTACCTGATAGGAAAACATTATTGCTTTAAATAATAAATTCCAAAGTTATGTTAATGTTAGAATAATAATCATAAATTTGTTTTCTGGCTCAAAAAAGTTTGTACTCGTATATGCATTTATTGACAAAAATCACATGCTTAAAGTTCTTAATGTTAAAATACATGGAATTTCTATTTGATTCCTGTAAAATTAAATTAGTGAAACATTTTTGTTTATTGGCAAAGAAATCAAAGCAGAATTAATTTTTTTTTTTTTCATTTCAAAGTTCATAATCTGAGTCAGGTGCACCGCACTTTATATGCCGTGAGGTTATTAATATTTCGCTTTCTGTAGTTCAAAATATCTTTAATTTCTTCAAATGAAGCGTAAAATTATCAAAATTGGGGACTCCGTACTTCTTAAGCATTTGCTTCCTCGCCCCGATAAGAAAAGGTACCTTTTCAAAAAATGTAAATATTTCTAATAAGATTAAATATTTGTTAAAAACTGCAGATCGAAATATAAGATATATTTGTACACAGATTTTTAAAATTCTATATTAATTGCCGTAAGAATTTAATAATTTCAAGTTTATACATCGACGGTTTTTCTTAGTCGTCTAAGCTTTCAGAATCTCACTGTACAAATAGATTTTTTTAAGGTTATACTCTAATGGACAGGGACCTAGACCGAATGGGAGGGGCTGGATTCTAGCTGTTGTCTTCCCAAAACATCAATAAGGGCCCTTGTGGCTCTAGAATACCGATCATGTCTAGAGGCAGGCAGCGTTTTCTTCCAGCAGGCCCAACAGGTCTTCGTAAGGGATTTAGTAGCGGCCGAAGACGACGCTGAAGGACCCCTACCTCCTCAAGAAGTTGAGGCTCTAATGAAGCACAGACAGGACAATACGATTCACCTGCTATTAGGCATTGGATGTGTTAGAGCACGCTAAGAATTTTCGGCTAAGGGCTCTAATTATATCGTATGAGAACTATTGCCTTATAAGTACAATCAAATCTAGGTGAGGAGCAGAGAAGTCTAACACCCAACTAGAGAAACTCTGTAAAAAGATCAGAGCGATGTAAAACAGGGCAAACAGAACTTTGCTGCCTTCAGACTAGAACATCTACAAAATGGCTTAGAATAGATACAAGAGAAACATAAGAATCTACAAACAGGAAAACTAGAGGTGCACCTGTGAGAAATCTACAAATATTCTGAAGACATAGAAGCTCCAGAAGATTCTTTCAAGAATCTGGAGGCTTGCCTCGGGCTGATAAGGCTCGTCGATAGCGAGTTTGACGAAGACAAAGCAGAAACACTGAATCGCCTAATGGAATTCTTCTTCACAGGTTTTTAGCAAACTCAAACTGACCAAAAGGATGAAAGCTGGGGCCAGCAGAGGGAGATGGTCGTGTGAAATTTCGGCACCTAGGTCGCTGATATCAAGAAGGTGGATTGTTCTTTTTAGTCCTTCTGACCCTCTAAATCACCATTGCTCTTATAAAAGGGTACGATTTTTGCGGTCAACTAACGAAACAATTTAGGGCAAACATTGATCTTGAAAACGTGCCATCGGCGTAAAAAGACGGCAAAGTGTTTTTTATTTCTAAACCTGGAAAGGAAATTTACAATGATGCTACAGTTTTTGTACAATTAATTTAACGTTATTCATTTTGAAGACGCCAGAGAAACTGTTTGAGATATACATCACGGATGAGGTTATTTAGCCTCCTTGCTGCACAAATAGCAAAACGCCTTTCAGGCAGGCTTCTCTGTGAAAACTGCAGGTCATGGGGCCTTCATCAATAGAAATGGCTCTTTGTCGAACTCAGCGTAGCGGGCAGCAGTGCCCTTGGATATATACCTTGTGTGCAGGGGCTAGGGTATAGGCACGTGATTTAATTGTATACAAATTGCACGATGTGATGAGAGCGTAGAAGAGTCAGTGAGTGAGTAAGCCTTTCGTAAAATAATCTTTCTAAGTAAAGTGTCCTAAGAACACCTGCGACGCTGAACGCGGACAGACACCTTCTCGTTTAATGGCTATCATCCACTGTTTCCTCGGTTTTTTTCATTCGGAGAGCAATGTTCTCCATCATTTTCGCACCCATATACCACACACAAACTTGTCACTTTAAAAATAATGATAAAAGCAACACGTTAATACTGCAATGTCACGGTCTGATACAATGTGAATAGCATACGATGCCGCCCTGTATATCTCCAAG
>JAUELO010030929.1:0-20040 GCA_032357855.1 Amphibolips quercusostensackenii | reverse complement strand
TTCTTTGGTCCATCTTAAGCCAGCCTGAATCACAAAGAGCTGGAAAGATATGGTCGAACTTCCTAACACCGTAACAGAATCTAAGGCAGGAACTATATACTCTCTGTATCCTCCTCTTTAAGGAAACGCTTAGACAAGGCCGTAGCTCGTGTACGCATAATCGAAAAGAGAAAAGACTAAAGCCTGACAGAGCAATAGTTTGACCTTGATTGAGAGTGCCCAATCTGACTGTAAAGTTAGGCAAAAGTTTTTCGCCTGTTTAGTGATATGTAGATAAACGCCATCGATAGTAAAAATAGGCAGACTTACATCTTTTATCATGCCTATTTGCAAAATAGCAGATTTATTCGAATTTATCACTGAAGCATGCTCCCTTGACCATTTGGAGATATATTTTAAAGCCAAATTAAAGACTAATGCACCGGGGTCAATATATTCTAATTTACAACAGACGTATATTTGTGTATTATCCACGTACATGTAAAAAGAAACATTCACCTTTTTCTGGGAAACTGTCTACAACAAAGCTCAATATTCAAGCAAGGGCTCTGGTAGATCATAAGTATATGTCGAAAACAGTGGAGGGCTGAGAACTGTTCACTGCGGCATACCTTTTTTTATTGTTCAAGAATACGCTGAACGAGACGCTTTTGTGTCAGTTATCAAAACTCTTTGTCTTCTATTTGAGATAAAACTGCTCAACCAGGACTATGTATTTCCGGTGAATCCCTTTGAGTCCAACCTGGCAAAAAGCAGATTGTGGTCTAGAGTTTCAAACGCTCGCGTTATGTCTAGCAATGCTATAATAGCGATTTCTGAGCAATCCAATGCTCTTCCTATAACGTCTGTTACATGTAACAGGGTTGTGACTGTCAAAAAACCCTTTCTGAAACCTAGAAGGGAGCGCGGTAGGATCTCCTAGCTGTTGATGTAGGGGGTTAACTGTTGCACGCAGGCCTTCTCCAAAACTTTCGACAGGAATGGAACGATTGTAGTTAGACGCACGTTCTTGTAAGAATTTGGCTAAGCAGTTTTAGCAATTAGGCGGATAAAACCCTTCTTTCAAGCCAATGTAAATTTATCTGACCTAATCGAAGTGTTGATAATGTTCAGAAGGAAAGGCAGATGCAAAGGAACGCATAGGAGAATTGCAGTGCTGCTGATACCGCCGCATCCAGTAGCCGTTGATTTAATAGATTTGACTGCGTTGTACAACTAGAAGAGGTCGATTTTGTGAAACAGAAAAGGAGGTCGTCTGTTGGAATTTATTGCTGCACGAATGTCTTTAATGACCCTTTCCGAAGGAGATGCTACTGAAAGGGTATCGAGGATGAAATTGGTAATCGCAGTTGGGTCGGGAAGCAGGTCTTTCCACGAATGTTGGTTCTATCCCGACCGAACTCCCGATCGATTGATTTTTCCCCAGATGTGTAAAGAAGAGTGTCTTTCAGAAAAGGAGGAAAGGTACCCTACCTTTTCACGTCGCATGGACGCCGTAGCCAGGTTTTGAAGCAAGGTGAATTTCGCATGCTTAGCATCTGTTTTGTTATTGTGCCTTTTGTACTGTGCCCTATCCCTAGCCCTTGAGATTCTTGTGACAGTATCAGTATACTATGGAGGTTTAGGTCTCGCGATTCCGAATTTTCAGAGCGGGTAGAATGTGTCTATTAATTTCAAGACTAATTCAAGTAATATTAGTACCTGTTTGTCCACTGTGTCGGCATTAAAAAAGTGATCCTAATCTGCCACCTCTGCCGCCTTATCGAACTCACATACAAAAACAAAAGTACAATCAAATAAATCTTGCGCGTTTTCACTAGAAATTGACAAAGTTTTTAATATTGATATATTTATCACCGCAGATGGGGACGCATTTTGTCAATGATTATGAAAGCGATGTTGACTTAAAAAAGCGGCGACTAGAGAATCTGGTAGGTGGTAGTCTAATAGCGAAGGCTATTACTGAATTGGGCTTATGCTATTACTATACTCCGTTGAGTCTTGTATGCAGATCACTGAAGAAGAGTACATGGACATAACACAAGCCAAGCTTGAGCTATAGTCCAAGAAAGATATTGCGGATGAGTCCAAACAAAGATGAGAAGGTGAAGGCACTGGTGTTGCCAAATGTAAAACATTTTAAAGATGGGAAAGGTATTGGGTCAAGATTGATTAGAAATGGCTACCTCACTTAGCTGACTGGAAAGGAAGGCATTAAGATCGAACGAGTCAGTCAAGATCTTTATTAGCTTAGACTAAGCTTTTGACGCGTAGCGAATCCAGACTGCTTTGCTATAGATTCAAGCCTCACTGAGAAGTTTACCAGGGCCCAATCAAGCCTTCACTACCTTTAGTAACTTATAAAGGTCTTTAAGGTGGTTGCAGTTGATTTGGACAGGACTGTCAGCCGGATTTAAATCGATATTGTGGACCTTTAAATATTTTGCGTTCTTAACTGTAGCTGCGACCAAGGCATCTCGAAACTTCGCGACGGTAAACCTGACGATGATTGTGCTAAGAATGGTTTTGTTTCCAACTGGAAATTGAAAATGTCCTCGACGTTGGTTTTATTGGCCTTCGACTTAATTAGCCTACAGATCGAGTCGACGAGATTTCAGAGCTTCTTCTGTGGTGACATCAGCATACCCGTCATAATTTCCTTCCTGTCGCGGTCCGCCTGTTCCAGGCTTCTTATACGCCTCTCGTATGAACGCTTGAGGCTGATGAGTGTTTCCTTGCTCTCTTCATAGTTTTTGAAGTGCTGCTTACTTGAGTATTGCAGGTCGTCGACTTGAGACTTTACAGTTTTGAATTGATCAGGTAGCAGCGTATTTTGCTTGGATATTTTTTTAAGTCAGCCGACAAAGAATCGTAGCTGACAGATAGATTTGAGACCGTTGAATTACATTAACCCATTGTATTGTTGTGAGCCTTGGTAGGCCACCGAATGGAAAAGAATCGTGATGTGTCTCAAGTTTGCTTAACAGAGTATGATTTGACCTATCCGTACTTCATTTACAGAACTGATTAATTGAACAATTGAGTCAGTTTTAGCTTTAATACCTTTTCGCTATGATGAAAATGTGAAAAATCTTTTAACTCACGTTGACTATTTGGATTTTTTGTTATATTTTTTTCAAAGGAAAACATGACATATTGTATTTCAGAGTGTATTCTCAATTAACAATGCATACGTAAATTATAATTCTACCAAAAAAAAATTTTAATTTCAATTTTAAGAATCAGTTGAATTGATCCCAAAAAAGACAAATTTTTAACAAAATAGCTGCATCCTAAACCAAAAAAAAACTTATTTTCACCATTTGAATTTTCAATAAAAAAGATGAAATTTTCCCCAAAAGAGAAAAATTTCCTACAAAATAGTTAAATTTTTCAACACAAAAATATGAATTTTCAACAAATTGATGAATTTTCGACAAAAATAATGAATCTTGAATAAAAAAGATTAATGTTCAACTAGTAGCGTTTTTAGCTAAAAAATACGATTTTTAAAGAAATAATGGAATTCTTAACAAAACAGATTAATTATGAATTAAATGCTTTCATGATGATTTATCATAATAAAAGGAGGTGTTTCGGGTTGCAATCGTGTGTAAACCTACGAATCTTGCCGGCATTTTGAGTAAATTTCAATAAAGTACTAAAAAATAAGGCAATAAAGTAATAAAAAGTGTAATAAAATTGTATTATCATTAATTGGAAATAGATGCTACTTGGCAGTTGTTCAACAATTTAATTTTTCCAGAATATCAACAAATATTTTTTTTATAATAAATTTTTTTTACTAAAAGGCTCCATTTTTTGCAATTTTGTCTTGAATCTTTCCTGTAATACTTCGCACAATTACAAAACTTATTTATTATTTAAACAATTTCAATGAAAAATTTAGAATCTGACTATTTTTGAGCAAATAGGATAAATCAGTTTACAAAATCAACAAATAATTTCTTGACTCTTTCCTGCAATACTTTAGATATTTACAAGAATTATTAATTATTTAAATAATTCTTATTAAAAAATTCAGAGTTAGACTATTTTTCAGTAAATAGGCTCATTTTGTTCACAGAATCAACAAACAATGTTTCTGCAATAACTTTTTCCTAATATACTTCACAAATTTACTATATTCATTCACTGTTTAAAAAATGTTCATAAACAAATTTCAAGAGACCTGCACGTTGGTGGCGAAAGTAAGAACGTGGTCAATGACAGGCGGTAAGAGGGTTGGTTTTTACGGAATTCGTGTGGAATATGTGAGTAGAGTGTGAGGGTGGAAGCCAAGGACGTGAGTAGAGTTGTGTGGGGAGAATTGAGAAGATAAAAAATTAATTTTTGGTGCAGTTGTGAGGTGAAATACAGTTAAATAGGAGAAGTGAGGTTAGGTTGGCAAAGGACAGGGGGAGTTTGTAGTCAGGAAGTTGGGGCGTTTGAGAGGGACAAGGTTGGTACTCGTAGTGTCGGGGGAGGTTAAGGGAGAGAAAGGGCTGTCTGCAGGGACTATGAGGAGTTAAAATAACGAGATAAAGGGCAAATTTTGGGCGGTACGCAGCGACAGTTTTGCAGAGACATCTGTAGGTAGCAGAAGCTACTGCACAAAGACATCGCAGTTACCCACGGAAGAGCGACAGGTGGTCAGCGAAAGTGGTGACAGTGTCAATAGCAAATTTGATGGGAAGGAAACTTTCTACACGCCACGAAGGCCAACAGTGCGTGACCTGGTGTCGAGGGGTGCTTCGGGGAGGGGAAAAAAGCGGAAAGGCGGGAGCGAAGAAAGCGAGAAAGTGAGGGAGAGAACTTCTAGTGCAAGTGAGGGAGAGGATATTTTGAAGAGAACGCGAGATAGCCAAGAGAGTCCGGCGAAAAGCGTGGTAGAAAGTCCTTTTAAGAGAGGCAGTAGGACACGTAGGTCACCTCCACAAAAAATGGAGAAGAAGTCGGAAAAGGAGGTGCTACGGATGCTGTTACGAGAGATTAGAGGACTAAGGGAGGACGGAAAGGGGACTGAGGAGCAGATCGATGGTATCATGGACGACATAAGGATCAGATACGAGAAATGGAAAAAGAAGATAAAAGAGCTAAGGGAGGGAGTCGAAGGATTAAAAAAAGAGGTGGTGTCGATAAGAAAGGCCAGAGAAGTTAAAGAGAAACAGATGGAATAGGAGATTAGGTTCTGGAAGGAAAGAACGAAAAAAAGGCTTGAGAACGTGGAGGGCAAGTCGGACATGAAAATGAGGAGGGCGCACAGGAAGGTATTTGGGATAGGCTAGAGAATATAATACTTGAGAAAGTGGGCGAGCGTAGAAATGAAGAGCGGATGGTAGATAGCGAATGGATAAGGACAATGGAATAGAGAATGAAGAGAAAAAAAGGCTGACAGGAGAAATATTATTGTGATAAGAGGGTTGAAGTTGAAGATCGAGGAAAAAAAGAAGGGCGTAGAAGCGCTACTACAGAGCATAGGAAGCGTAAAATGGAAGGTAGGGGAAGTTAGACTGGAGAGGAGAAAGGAGAAGGGAGTGGTGGTTGTGGAGTTGGAGAGTTCAGAAGAGAAGTTGGGGGTGATGCAAAATAAAAATAAGATAAAGGATAAGAGGGTTTTCATCGATCACAATTTGACGAGGAAGGAAAGGGAGGTGCAGAGAATGCTAAACGATAGGACTAGGAGAGAGAGAGAGAGAGAACTAAAGCAAGAGAGGCGAAGGTATGACATCGGAAAATGAAAGCAGACGAGAAAATGTGGGTGTGGGACGAGAAGAAAGAGGTGCTGAAGGAAGTGCAGGGGAATATGTTTTGTTGAAAGTAGAGGATGGAGGTAAAGGAGTGTGGAGGAGTTATAAAGTTACTGCACTGAAACTTAGCAGGGGTAAGGAAAAAAGATGAGTTCTGAAGGTATATACAGAACTTTGATGTTGTGAGACTGGTTAAGACGTGGGTAAAAAGAAAGGAAAGGGAAAAAATAGAGACAAATCTGCTAAGGGGGTATGAGTGGAGACTCCAGGAGGCGGTCAGAGTGAAAAAGAAAGGTAGGGCGAGTGGGAGAATTATAACGGGGGTTAGGGATGGATTAGAGGAAGAAGTTCATGGAAGGGGGGGGGCGTGCAATTGAGGTCAGTAAAGATAGGAGGGGCAACGTGGAAGTTTGTGACAGTGTACGATAAGGATGGGATGGAAAGAATTGAAGAAAGGGTAGAAGGCTTAAAAGGCGAAAAAGAGGAGGGTATGGTTGTACTAGGTGGAGACTTCAATGCGAAGATTTGGAGGGATGGGGGCCTTTACAGGGAAGGGGAGAGCTTTGAAAGAAAATCGAAGGATAAGATAATAAATGAGGAGGGGGAGATTCTAAAGAACTAGATGGAGGATGGGTGGAAGAAGGCAGAGAGATTCGCAGTGGAAACGAGGGTAGAATCCGACCATCAGCCATTAGGGTTGTGGATAAGAAGGGAGAGCGGCGAAAGTCAAGTTGTAGAAGAAGCGTCAACGGAAGAGAAGGTGAGCTGGACGAGGGAGGCCATAGAAAAGTATAAGGAGCAGTTAGGGATGGTACGCTTTGAAGGGGAGTCGGTGGAGGAGATATGGGCGAATTTAAAAGAGAAAGTGATAGGGTGTGTGCAAAAGAAGGTATTTAGAAAGACAAAGAAAACAACTAAGAATGTTTTTCTGGTGACTCTTTAATATGATACTTTGCAAATCTACAAGAATTATCAATTATTCTAACAATTTTCATAAACAAATTGAGAGTTCGACTATTTTTTAGCGAACAGGTCGAATTTGTTTACGGAATAAACAAAGAATTACTTGACAATAACTATATCCTACGATACTTTGCAAATTTATAATAATTATTAATTATTCGAACAATTTTCATAAACATATTCAAAGTTTGGCTACTTTTCGGTGAATAAGCTCAATTTTTTCCGAAATTAACCAGGAATATCTTTCCGATATCTCTTTGCTCCGATACTTTGCAAGGCTGCAAAAATAATTTATTATTTGAAAAATGTATATTAATTTATATTAATTTATATAAAATTTATAATAATTTATCATTTTGTGTATCATTTTAGAATCCCTGCTTCTGCTTTGCCGATGTTTTGAGATAACAGGAAGGAGCTGCGAGAAGCCAGGGATAATAGATTCAATATACATTATGTAACAAGGGGCATTCCGCAAGATTAGTGCAAGCATCTAGGTAAAATATACATTTAATTTGTAACCAATTTTCATAAATTTGTTTTACTTTAACGAAAACAAAGTAATGTACATTATGTATATTATGTAAATAAAATAGAAAATATGTAAATAAAACTTTTCTTTATTTTGTGAATACAATTTCTTTATTTTTTGTAAAAAAAAACAATTTTTTATAACACGAATAGTACTGTAAAAGAAAAAAATGTCAATTTCACTTTCGCCCCGCAAATTTTACTTTTGCCTCACAAATTTTACTTTCGCCTCGCAAATTTTACTTTCGCCCCCCACATTTTACTTTCGCCCCGCAAATTTCACTTTCTTATGACTCTTCGAAGAACCCTGATTTTTTCCACAAAAAAGGCTAAAACAAAATTCTAAAGTTTTTATCTGTACTTTGTAATCCGTTAATTTGACGAAAAAGAATTTTAGATTTTAATTAAAGTAGCCGCAATATCGAGCAATTTTAAAAAAAAGCAGTGACCTAGCGATAATGGGTCATAAGTTATGACCTACCAAAGTGGACTTTTTTTTACCTATTTTCAGGGCAAATTACTCGTGTTCAGTTTTTTCAAAGTACTCTTCTTGTGAGTAAAACTACGGGAACACATTTTTTTTTGTTAGTTTTACCTAAAAAAGTTTTTTTTAAAATAGCTCATTGCACATATCTTACGAAAAACGGTAACAAAATAAATTATAGGAGGCCAAATTTTTGCGTAAAACAAAAAAAAAATTCAACTCTTACAGGTCACAAGCTATGACCATGAAACTTGGACCCTTTTCATTTGGAAGGTTCTACTAATGCAATCTAATGAAATAATAAAATCGATGTGTTTTTTTATATCGATTTTATTATTTTATTATAAGTTAAAAGCCCTCTTCATTGACATGGCCCCCAATATTGACATATTATATTATTTTATTAATTCTTTAATTAACTTTATGAATAAATACAATATTCAATACTTTTCATTTATCTTTAGACCTTTTTAAATCAAAAAAATAAATTAATTTTATCCCTAGGTATTAATTATAAGCTATAAAAAAATTTTATTTTGTTTAGTAGACCACTATTGCTTGATTATTTAAAATTTCTTAACAACGCTAAGAGAGATTGTATTTTCAAAAACGAATTTTTCTATTTAATTCTGATATAAGTCTATCATTCAAAATTATTAGTGGTTATTTAAAGTATAAATAATCTCAGAGTCATTGATTTAAGCTGATAAATATTAATTATGATTTAAAAATAGCGGGTGTCAATAATAGGTACATAAAAATTTACATGTGTCAGCTAGCGACAGCCTACAATTTAAAGTAACTTAACCTCTTTAACATACATATCAACGTACTTGTTTACATGCTGTCTAGTGCAATTTTATAATAGACAAAAAATTGTCTGAGCAGCATATGTCTGAGTGTTCTTTATTAGTATAAAATAAATAATATTGAATAATACAAATAACATTTCACATTTGTATTTTAATTGCTATAATAGAATACGTTAAGGTAAGTGAAAAAACATTGTAAATTATTGAAGTATTGCAATCAGTTTGACAATAACCTTTACCAATGAACTCCGATTTATGATTTAAACTTAATTAATTGTTTAATAAATTTTTTAATTTATTTTACAGACGATGCCTAAAAAACGTGCAATTAAAAAAGAAGAAAAAAATATTCCTCGCAACAACTGCTTGCAGCATTGCAAGCTGTAAAAAATGGTCGGTCTATTGCAAGTGTAAGCAAAGAGTATGGAATTCCTCGAGCTACGATATCATACAAGGTGACAGGAAAATCACCGATGGATAAAAATGGAGGACCTCCGACAGTTTTAACAGATGATGAAGCAAAGCAACTCGTTCGTTGGATTTTTCACGTAAGTAGCCACGGCCATCTAGTCACAAAATCTCAGTTAATAAACGGTGTGGCTAAGCTAGTCAAAAGAATAAAGCGCGATACACCATTTGTTAATAGTCGTCCAGGACGATCATGGTATGAAGCATTTTTAAACCGTCACCCTAAGGTCACAAAAAGAGTAGCTTAAAAATTATCATAAAGTAGATCATCAGTGACTAAACACGCTGTACGCGGATGCTTTAATGAGAATTAAGCTTCTCTGAAGAAAAATTTTTTGAAAATATTGGACCAGAAAGGACTTTAAATGGTGACGAGCTTGCATTGTCAATGATTCTTAAAAATGACTACGTGTTAGTGCAAAAAGGTAGCAAGAGTGTTTATCAGCATGTGGGTAGCAACGACAAAGAGTCATTAACCGTGCTATTTATTGCTAACGCAGCAAGACAATTAGCACCTTCGATGGTTGTTTTTAATTATGAGCGTCTCCCTGCTTCAATAACTACTAACAATCCTGATACATGGGCTATTGGAAGGTTTTAAAATGGTTGGATGACCAATGAAACTATCTTCGAATATGTTGCGAATGTTTTTGAGCTCTGGCTAATTCAGAACAAAATTCAACGACCTGTTGTTTTGTACATCGATTAACATCTTTCTCATCTAACAATGGAGTTAAGTAATTGCTGCAGCGAAAAGCAAATTGAGTTAATTGCACTGTATCCTAACGCTACACATATTATGCAACCGTTAGACCTATTTTAAAAGAAGCTGTTAAGAAAATTAACTGTAAAAAAATTATTGTTGATGGGTTTAAAAAATGCGGTCTTTCCCTTCTGAATGCTGACGCCATAGACTATTCAAAATTGAATAAATCTGATTCTACTGTACCAAACAGTGCTTCTATAAATAAAAATTTATCGGATGAGACAAATCAATGTGATACAAATTTAAGTAATTATTTGGAGCTCTTTGAACAAGATCTAGACCAGATTCTGCTAGCTGAGTTATACGAATCGGAGTCTACAGGAGCCTGTCAAGGAGATGTTCAACACAACAGCTTGTTTAACTTTTGGTTAAGCGCTAGGAGACGGTTTTGTAATTTTTCAATCTTTCACTTTAATTAACTATTAATTGATTCTTTTTTCCCTATCCAACTTTCACACACTTTTTTTCCTGACCTAATTTTTCAAGGTCCTAAAGCCACGAATTCTATTTCTGATCCCGAAGAACTTACAACTAACATGAAAAATAATAGTGCAGATACAGCTGATAATATCAATAGTAACGATGAAGCTATTTCTCAAAATACTGATGAGATTCCAGTTTTAGTACTTGACGTCGATGATGATATAGATTTAGAAAATTTTGTTATCGATAGTGATAATTTGTCTTCTTTGGAGTCTGCAAATGACGAAGTACCCATACTTGCTGAAGTACCCATACTTCACAAATTACGGGATAAATCTAATAAGACTCCAGTTAAATCAGGTATAAATTGACTCGTACAAAATTTTCTGCATAGATTTCAACCTTGGTTTTATAATTTTGTATGTATTCATTATTTTCAGATTCACTTGAGAAGGATAAACTAATTCCAGAATATGTACCATCACCGTTTAAATCAGCTTCATTTTGACCTAAACGAGAAGCCGGTAATAAAAGTAGGAATCGGAAACCTAAACAAAAAATTCCTTCTGCAGCAACATCCGAAGAGTGGAGAGCTTACCGCATTCAAAAACAAAGGGAGAAAGCGCAGAAAGAACTAGAAACAGCTGAAAGGAAGAAAAAGCGGCAAGGAGCTGCAGAAGAGAAAAAAAGATGTCTGAAGAAGCTAAACGAGTAAGGTTGGAGAAAAAAACTCGAATAGAAGCAGATAAGAAAAATAAGACCAAGAAAACTGCTTTTTAAATTAATTTTGCAATTGTTATTAATTCACGGATTATAATAAATTATAGAATTTGCTGTTTTTATTTAAAATATTTAGTATCAATTTGCATTTAATTATTCATGTAATTTTAAATCATTTTCACTAAACTTTTGCGCATGTGCATCAGACTTGTCAATAATGGGGTCTATGATATGTCAATACTCGGCCCTGATACTATTTCACTCTGTCAATAATACCTACACTTGACTTGCTTATTTAAAATTAATATATTAATTATTTCATTAGTGATTATTGAAGTATAAAAATTAAAATACAGAAGGTTATGAATCAATTAAAGTGTGCAATACAAAAAAAGTTGATGAGATTAATTTAAATACGATAAAAAAATTCAAACATTAACCGTCACTCTTACAGGGTCAATAATGAGGGCTTTTACCTTAGAGTGCAAAATATATAAAATATGTATAAAACTGATGCTGTAAAGATTATTATTAAAACAATGTTTAAACAATTAATTAGTTCTCAACAAAAACGAAAATGAGAAGTACTAAGAAATGGTTGTAAGAAATTTTGTAAGACTTTTTAAACTAGACTTTTTCACGCATTTTGCGCCGTTTGGTTCACAATTTTAATGTTGGACTTCTTTATAGTATATTTTTGATAAATAAAACCAAAAATACGAATTCTATCAAAAAACGATTATAAAACATTTTATAGGACATTTTATAAAAAATAATTTCTCATTAGACTTTTCCCCATATTTTGCATGGCTTGACTCGAAATTTGAATTTCAGAGGTTTTTCTATTAAGCTTTTTTCACGCACCTGTCGAGATTTGTCGTAAAAATGTAATATTCGATTCTTTGATAGCATTTTTGATGGATAAAACAATAACCATGGCCTGAGAAATGCTGGTTAATGAACTTGTTCCTTTTTTCAGAACCCCAAAAAAGTGTGCCAAAGCTCTATTCGATTCGTTCATTTATTTGAGATACGTACAGTGTTTACGGATGGATAAAGAGAAGCTATCGCCAAAACTTGATTTTTGGCTTCAGGGGGTCTTGAAACCAGGAGATCCGTTGAAAAACTAATGTGTAACATTTTTGACAAATCTAATACTTTTCCAATCATAAATCATGTACGAAAATGTAGAAATGTGTTTTTTTTTATATTTTTTATACATCTACAACTTTCTGTAAGAAATAAAAAAAGCTGCTTATGAATTCTGATATATTAAAATGTGAAAGTAGATGAAAAAATAGCATAAAAACAATATTTTCAGTAAATAATGTCTGTATTTCAAAAATATTGCATAAGAGACATAATTTGAAAACGTGAGTGCCTAAATTAGAAGGCTGTGTACAAATCTATGTGCAACAAAAACTCCGGCTGGTCGTACCAACATTTTGGTAGAAAAAGTTTTTTTATCACGCTTAGCATACCAAAAAAATGTGTCTATTCTTACTGAAATTTTAAATCACGCAGTCCTGGACTTAATTATAACCAGGTCTCGAGCCATGGGGAGGATAAGCAAGATAACCAGAATAACCAAGATGATAACCAGAAGGAGGATTACCCTGATTACCATAGCTAGGAGGAGGATGACCTAAATTAGAAATGGGGAGACCCTGAGAATCATAACTTTGAGAAGGGTTCCGAATTAAAAAACCATGAGAGTTTTGGGCGGCAACACCTGGATTGTAATTTTGATGACCATGTGTTGCAGCTGGAGGGTCTTGTTGAAGCCCACGTGCGTTGTTGCCACGTCTACGAATCTCTCCGTCGATGTAAGCATGATGTTGTCTATATTGGTGCCTTTTATACAGAGGGTACCCACGTAAGATCCTAGAATCCCAAGGCTGACTTTGATGACCTTGAATATATCCAGTATTCTGGTATTCATTATGTCCGTGACTACTTCCAATACTTTCGCTACTAGGTTGTTCATGTTCTTCACCTCGTTCATCACTTCGGAAATATTGAAGAAGGTTCTGTGTCTGCTTCATACCTGATGATTCTTCTGTCGAAAGATCAAAGAGATTTATGAATTGGCAGTAATGCTAAAAATGTTGACACTCACAACATTATAATGTACGTGTCTTAAAATTTTAATTTTACATAAGTAAAAGTAACTTTATTGCTAAATCTCCAATGTGCTGGCACTTTTGATTTTTTTTATCTGGCATGACTTACAAATATTTCTGAACCGAAGAAAAAAAAACCGCTTGAACCAAATTTGAAAAAAGTGATTTTTTTTTTCTTTATATTTTTTTTAATTGGTCTATCAAGAATTTTAAACATGCTTGCGAAAAAAAGAAGTATTGATTTATTTAAATTTACTATAATAAAATTAAGTTTTTAATAACAATACAGACATTACTGAAGAAGTAATTCAAACACATATTACAGCGAATGAAGACTGTTGTATTGAAATAGTGACTTTTATCTGCTTTTAAATATTTTTAGCTGATAATATAGTGAGTCAACTTTTACCTTAAAGGCGTCATCTAAAAAAAGTAATCCAAACTACGCTAAGTAATTTCAAGGTGCCCTATTCGAATATAACAGTCTTCACTCGCTGTAATATTACTTGAAATTAAATATTCAGTGATGAGGATTTCTAGAAAAACCTCATTTTTATTTTTGGTAATTTCAATAAATAAATACTTTTTTCTCGCGCAAAAAAGTTTGAAATTCTTGAAAGTTCGATTTAAAAAACAAGCAATAAAAAACAACTTATAATAATATAATAAGCATTATTTTTGAGTTTCAATATTAAAATAGCTTAAGCATATTTAAGGAATGTGAACAACTGCATTGGGCATGAATGGAGAAAAAAAAAGAAAAATGTATTTTTCTCAAAAATGGGTCTACTGATATTTTTCTTCCTGGTCTTAAAATGTGTTGTCGTAAGGCATGCCAGAAAAAAAGCTTGGCTTTACAGAGTTTTTAAATTAGGTCTTAAACTAATTACCCTGTAAATTTTTTTGTTTGTTTTGCGCTTTTTTTCATAACAGAAATAGTAAAAATAGTTCGTCGACTATTTAATTTGTCCTGGTCAGGAAATTGGTTTCGAGTATGCACGTCGGTACCAATCCTGGAAGGACGATGAACCTGAAACGAATTATTCTAATATTTACAACAATCTTTTTAAAAAACCATATCCCTGACTTGCTGCTCCCAATTAGCAAAAAAATTGACTTCATTTTTTTCTAATCTTAACCCATGAATTTTCAAATAATTTTCTGCTACAAATTCTTTTGAGATATTGCTGTCTCTTGATTCAAGATTAACAATTGCCCTAAATGGAGAAGTTCTCATCTTTAATATCAATTAGGTCTTAACTTTTGACTTTACGAGAAGTAATTCCCAGGAGCGAAACCAATATTGTCCCTTTTGTTTCTCGAGTAATCTTTCTTTGCCTATAATTTCGTTTTATGTTAGATATTCATTTTCTGAGTTATTATATTTTACGGACTGGATCTTCATGCCCCTTCCAACGTTTCTCTTCTCCCTTTCCTAGATTTAGCAGCGAGGATTCATTTTCGAAGTGGGAACTTGTTAAATTAAATTAAATCTCGGGCAAACTTCACGTGCCATGTTTGCGAATCCGAGACTTAATTTTATTTTCCTAATTAAAGAAATTCAAATTGTTGCTTTGCAAATAATTGTTTGAGCTAACTCTTTGACACTTTTCTTTAAGATTCTTCAAGAGAAGTGGTTGATTCATTCTAGGAGGTTTGGTTACTCCTAGAATCTAACACTTATTCTTCGAATCTAATAACCTCTACTTCGAGATAATTAATTCTTAGGGTTAAAGCCACCTCATTAGATGATTTCCCGTTTGAAGACAGGTTAAGAATCCAATGCCGGCTCGCCGTGCCCCAAAAACCTCTCTAACTGAGAATAACTTTAAATTAATACCTCACTTTACTAAGTCACATGAATCATTTAAACGTAAGTTTTTTTACAGAAATCCTTCTCGAGCCCCTAGGCGAAAATGAGTTAAAAGAGAAGGTTCCTTTTCGTTTTAATCACAGGTAGACAGCTCAGGACTGTCGTGGATAAGGAAAGGTGCCAAAAACTAACCGTTGGTCAAGTTTCAGAAGACCAAAAAAGTAGAAATGCGGAATTTTTTTTCAGTGGAAAAAGAAACGTATAATTGTATTTTGATCGCGTGCTCCTCGCTCCTGTTCTCCCTCGATCCCCGAGGAGAGTTAGCGAACGCCAGTTCTCGGAAGATAGCGTGTTTCGTACAATTCCCGGAGCCTCACGCCAAACACAGAGAGCCTTCAGGTGTTCAGCGCAGACTGATTCTCTCGCCATTCTCCGGTAACGATAGTGGTCCCATTGCCGCGGACTCTTACCACCCCACTTTTCACCTGGTGCGCACGCTACCACAACAGTTTCGCACGGCTGGCCCACTAACCTATATATCTCTTTCGTCCAGGAATTTGCAAGTGTTACTTAGCAGCGCATTTATTTTCTTGATCCCCCGCTCTTAAGTGATTTTCATAAATGATAAATTATTTTCATACTGAACCGTTTCAGTACAGATGTTTGCAAAGAAAAAACGAAAAATATTGACACATAGGTGATTTTGGAAACAGATTTTTCACGATTACAGCCAAATAGGTTTCACATAATTCACAGAATTCACATAGTAATCTTTTACAATTAATAAAATTGTCCATAAAGAAAATAAAAGCATCAAAATATTTCAAAATTTAAATGTATGGCTGTCCAGACGCAAAAGGCAACTTTAACTTTGTCGTAATTTTGTTCAACCGAACCTGTAGATAGAAAAATTTGGAAAAATTTTTTTTATTTGTAATGCGAAAAAGAAACTTGGTACAGCGGGAAAATTACGAAGGATGATTGATTTAAAAATTGACTTATATACACAGTACATCGAAGATTTTTTCGTCTTTCTCTCTAAGAGATATTCATCCGCGAAAATACAAAAATACATCGTCAAAACTGTCGATGAAAAT
This sequence comes from Amphibolips quercusostensackenii, assembly GCA_032357855.1. Classification (NCBI taxonomy): domain Eukaryota; kingdom Metazoa; phylum Arthropoda; class Insecta; order Hymenoptera; family Cynipidae; genus Amphibolips; species Amphibolips quercusostensackenii. The sequence continues at coordinate 4,090 of JAUELO010030929.1, read as the reverse complement.
TGAATCTTCTGATGTAAGCTTTAATAAAAAAACACTTAATATTTTGATTGCAAAAACGTTATGAGCATTGAAAAATGTGCATTCTTTAGCTGCTCTTCTAATACGATTGTCGTCGATTATTTTGTCAATTAAGTTATTTTTACTTATGTAGAATAAAAATCCTGAAAACCTGTCTAATTATTATAGTTAGGTATGTTAATTAAAAAAAATACCCTGCAATGGACATAAATGAAATAAAATGGAATGACCTAACGAATAAAATAGTTTAGGCGAATCACTCGTGTTCGGTCATTTATGAACATTTTCGTGAATGATAATTCACAAAAAATATCTTAAATATTTTGAACTGTGAAAGCTAATAAGCAAGTACTACAAGTCACGAGAGAAATCTGCCTGTATAAAAAATTGTGTATAAAATATGGCAAAACTGGCAATTATTATACTTCTGGGTTAAATTATTTCAAAATTCTAAAAGATTTGAAAAATTCGTATCAAGATTCAAAGTTCAAATTTCAAAAGCTTCAGGGTTACCTTGTGCGATCTTAAGGAGGTACGATGATGGCATTGCTAGTCAACGAAGTGTCTACAATATTTTTTATTACAGAAATCGTACAAAGTTATCAGAAATATAATTGCGAATTATTAGTTACATCGCACAACAAGACTTTTGGCTGGAAAAGTTACTTAGCTAGGTTAAAATAAAGGGACAAAGGCGATAATTTGTGTATTTTAATGCAGTAATAGCAAGAAGTATCATTTCAATATGAGATTTTCCTATTTAGAATAGCAGGTATTAATATTTTCTGTGGTAACATCTAAGGTACAAAAAATTATTAGAGGAATTAATAAACTATACAAAAAAGATAGAAGTAGTTATCTGAAGTAACATGAATGACTAAATTTTTCTGTAAAATTACTATTTTTTGCAGGACATACATAGGAATGTGACGCGATCTATGAAGTTTAGCGAAAAGTTCTGTCTAGTTAGTAATTTTGTCCGGGCAAAGCGATAGAAGGGAGACTAGCGCTGTGATATATAGCCGATGCTAGCCGATGGGACCCGAACTGAGCCGAGTCAAGACCTACAGATAAAAGCAGCGGACATCGAGCGACTTGCATTCATTTTTCTTTACTTATAAATAAATTTTAAAGGGTCAAAAATGCATAGAAAGGTTATTTTCGTCGAAGAGGCTCTCACATACGACTAGCGCGACTATTCTTCATTTAAACTATTGTACAGTAAGCCCGAAAGGAAGGGATAAAACTGACTGCTAGACCTGGGCACGGTCGCATATGGCCCTTGCTACGCTAGCTTAGAGTGGGGATCTATAGTGCCATCACATAGAGTAAAAATTATAATAATCTATGAAAAGATAATACTTTGAAAAATATATTTTCTATTTAAATAGACAATTGTATGTATACTAGGTTGACCCAAAAAAATGTGTGATTTTGTATTTTGCAAACGCTATCACCTGAATTTTTTCTTTTGGTAAAAAATATTGCCATGAATTTTCTTTTATTTAAAAAAATAATTTTAGAGGTTTCGCTAGGTCCATTGAGGTCTAAAAATTAATTTTCTTGGTATTTAATTTTTTTAAATACGAATTGAAGGCTAAAAACTTCTTTTACCCCTAAACAGTATTTGTTATTTATTGAGTAATCATTTTAATCTTTTGCCTAGAAATATTTTGCATAAGATTTCATCCCGTGTAGAAATATCCAAGTTACTTCCAGTTTCCACGCTTGGGCCGGGCCAGGGTCACCAGCCTCTTCTGGTATCCTTTTTTTTAAGGAGTATAATGAAATAATTATTTAATTTTTACTTTATAAATCTATTTTGTGATCAAAGAATTATTTTGAATAACTTTACAATTATTATTTGTTGTAAACAATTTAAATATTTTAAATAAGCGCGCCAAACATAACCAATCCGTTTGTAGTCGCGACGCGGACCGAACGCGTCCGAACATCAAAACCGTTTACGGAGCGACAAGCGAGTGTCAATCAGTGTCATGTTTTTTGGTGTCTTTAATTAAATCACATTTTTATGATTAGTTTAAACTGCTCGACGATACTTGAAACATGCATGGAGAGGGTCGTGCATGAAAACAAGATAGTAAATAGTGTTAATTTAGTTTTTCCTTTAGATTTTCTACGTGAAGCTGCTTCTGTACTTGACACTCGGTGATAAGTGTTTTTTGAACTTGACGGTCTTGATGAAATCTTGTTTAAAATTTTATTAAGTTTATACGAAAAAAAGAGTTACGAGATGTGTGATGCGCATAAAGTAAACAATTTTAGATTTAAAAAATTTTTTATAAAATAAAAACAAGCCTTTCTAAAAATAAATGGCGCAGAATCGATAATAAGCTACAGTCAAGCCTGGGTCAGGCTCCGCGATCTAGCCTGCCCACCAAGGCTGACCCTGGCCAGATTAAGCGTTGCATTCAAGCTTGAACAAGGGGTGGAACACTGTGTCAGGGCCCGGTTTCAAAATTTAACATTTAAAACTTGAACGTCTAATGCACCAAGAAAATGTTCATTATTAGGTTTCAAATTTGACTATTTTATTTGAAATTTTTAATTTTACATTTTAAGTTGAGCAATTGTCCATTTTCGATGTTTAAAAATATTTTTATAAAATCTATAAATGTACTGCCTTAAAAATGGACTTAGTAGACGCAGAATGCTATTACTTTTTAATCGTATTAGGTATATTTTAGATTGAGTATGTTAAATATGCCAAATACTGATTTTCATAATTCGATGTACCAGAATGGGAAATCGCCTTGCTGCCGTCCCGGAAACTCGTGTTCGATTTCTGCCAAATTTTGACAGATTTCATCTATAATCAGGTTTTTTTCTGATTTAGCTTTACAATATAGCATAGTTCCCAATAAAAATATGTATTTTTACAACTTCTAATGTGTATAATTAAGATAAAGAATATAATGCTGTGAGTGTGACAATATTTCTAGTCCCAATATTGTGTGTTAGTGTGACCTTAAGCGCGTGTTTGGTTTATTTATTTCGTTTGCTAATCCAACTGTGCCAGTTTTTACTATTTCACTTACTACATAAATCGGTGCGCGCCAGTCTCTCTCGCCGTTACTACAGTTCTTTGTAAATACTGGAATTTTCTGCCGACATAAATGAATTAGTTTTAGGATTTATTACACAAAATTTTGAAATTCTCTTGACAGCTACAAATTACTATTTAAAGTAGTAAATATTAAAACAGTTCACCTCTGTCCCTCCATTACAAATTACAAATAGTGAAATGGAGTGTGATTTTTGACAAATAGTGCAGCAGAAGGTTTTTCAGTGTGCTTAGTTAAAAAAGTTAGTTGGACGACTTAGTTGGACATTTTTCCTACTGTTCGATTGGAGAAATTTCCACTTTATCAGGCAAACTTTTCGATCCTTGTGGTTTTAAACTGCCCAATCATTTTTAAAAGAATTTCCAAACATGTAGTCGGATATCTTCCTGCATTTAAAAATATTTTAAAAAGTAACTATTAATTAACCACCAAGTTTATTCAGAGACTCATAATGGTTATGCTTAGAATCAGTCGGTAATCGTTAGTTTCTACACTTAAATGACAAAAGAAATTTTTAACGAAACGCAGGGCAGGGGGATCGAATACTTGAACTAGCGCACACAGATCGATGATTTTATTGTTGATTGACCAATAATCGAACTTTTGAGAACGGTAAAAAAACCGAACGCTAGAGAATGACGCAGGGCTATGGCTTAATGCGCCCGTTTTTTAAATATTTGAAAGTATATTTTTCAAACAAACATAAACTTAAAAAGTCGAATTGTGCAAAAAAATTGCAAAAGAAGGCTTAAAAAGAATCATGTTCTTCAAAAAACTGTTAAAAATAAACAATTACTCAAGAAAATCAATTTGTGTAACATAATTGAACAAAAATATTTGAAATAGAAAAAATATCTTTTCAAACAACATTGTAAAACGGCTCATTAGAAACAGATATCTGACGATTGAAAAAAGAGGGAGAAAAAAAGAGACAAGCAAACCCCCTCTCTTTCTCATTTCCTTATTATTTAGACGTCTTTTCTATG
>JAUELO010030922.1:0-10688 GCA_032357855.1 Amphibolips quercusostensackenii | reverse complement strand
AGACGACGGATGCTTACAAAAAGGCAAAGTGAAAACAATTTTTTCTTGGTTTAAACCGTCTGAAGAATATTTTTAAAAATATTTTGTTTTTTGTGAATACTGTATTTGTTTGAGAATAATAGTTTAAATAATTGACAGAAACTTTCTGAGAAAGTTATAAATTTTTTTTAGAATAGGTGAAATTGTATTTCCTCACACAGTATGGGCCTCAACCAAAGTCTCTACCCACTATAGTCACTTCTTCTCTTTACCAACCACTGACCACAGAACTGCTTTCGCATTACTCTCAGCTTTCCCTTAAAGGCTGTTTTTTGGAACGCCATGCATCTTACTTTCCTCGGAAGATAGTTGGTGATGGACTTGACCTCTGTTGTCTGGATATGTGCAGGCCGCTACATTGTCTCACTTTTCAAAATTTTGATTAATCGATTTCAGACAATTTATGTTTGAAAGAATGAGATTCCAGCATACTGAAAATATCAAAACACTTTAAATCGATCTCTTAGACATTAGATCCCTTTCTTCGAAGATAGATACAGATATAGAATATGAGTTAAATTTCAATGTGGCTTTTCTGTTCTAAAACCTATAATTTTAGTATAGTCTAATCCCTTCCTCGTCATAGCAAGACCTTTCAGATTCAGCTGTTGCGAGTACGCTTAATTCTTCATGTCAACAACCATGCGGGTGTCATCATCCCACCAAGAATCTCTAGTCATTCTTTCTACAAAAATAATAATATAAAAGAATTATAATTAACAGAATGATACATATACAAAGTTCGTTTGCCCCTCTCTGTAAATGTTTATGCTTTGAAGATCAAAACAATTGTTTATAAGCAAATAAATTCTATAAACCAGACACAATTTAGATAAAATACATTATACATTATTCATAAACCTGATCCAAATAATAATATAACATTGTGTTATTTTAATTCAGTTACTTCATTGCTTTACTGACATTTTTGAAAATAATTTTTCCCATAAGCGTAATATAAATATTTCAAAGAAACGGGGCAGCGACATCCATTAAGATATTCTTGGCTCATGGTATAGCAGTTATTCATAGTTCCCTATAGTCGATCACGTTACATATTAATCTTAAGAATAAAATATTGCAAACATATTCTTCCATATTATACAATTATTTAATAAAAAATCCTGAAATGTGGCAATGCCATAAAATGTTCCTATGTAGCAATTTTTTCTTTTGCAACTAAGTTTATTGATTTGTTAGGAAATCACCTTCATTAGTATTAAGGTATTCTTCAAACAGTGTACGCTCGTCTGCTTCTGGAAGCTCTTCATCTTTACTTGCATTCTGAAAAAAAATATTTTAATAAAGGTGTATATTATAATTTTTCGATATAAATTTTTTAATTATTTAGATCAGTCAATTAATAAGCTAAATTAATTTTTATGAATGAATAATTCACAAATACTTCAAAATACGCTCCAATATTTATTAAATCTTTAAAAGAGTATTTCTCTTCAATTCAAGACATTATACTTTGTCTTGTATCAAGTATTTTTTCAATTTAAATTCACATACATTTTTTACCTTTTGATTTTTCATCATTGCAGATTTACTGTAGGATACAGTAACCACAGAAGTATTTAATCCTATCAAGTATTCCAGTTGTTCCACACATTGAGAAATTGTAAGCAAAGGCATTTTCATTTCTTTTAAATCTTTTGATTTAACTATTTCGTCTATAGGACTCCACAAAATCAAAATTGCTGGTAAACCATTCTTCGATCTTTCTTGACAAAGCTTTACGATATTAATATCCCTTAATAAAATATTATTCCAATTTTCATCAGTATTTTTTAAAGTTGAACAGACTACAAACTTTCGCAGATTTGCACATTTTTTTTTAGATTCCTCAAACAGGTTCTTGGTAAATAGATATTCTGAAGAAGAAGTTTTTTTAAAAGATTTTGCCATCCATTGAAGATCAAATATCACATCAACTGGATTCAATTTAGAAGCTTCGGATAAAAGGTTCTTTACATTATCCTGCTTGGAAAAATTAAGATCTTCGCGAAGAATCACTTGTGCTCCCAATTGCCGCCAAATTTCTGTACGATAGTTGAAAAAAGTTTTAAAATTATTTTTTTTGGCTGAAGCGATTATTATGGCCTTTGCTCCATGAACAACTAAGAAGTTTACTAATTCCAGGCCGAAAGTGCTTAAATCGTCTATTATCAAGTAGGATTTTTTGTTTAGGAACAAAAAGTGAGAAGCAACTAACGCTTCCTTAGTCGAATTTTCTGGATGAACTTTAACCACAATCTAAAAGAAAATAATAAATTAAATGAAAAGTACTAATTTAAATAGATAATCAAATGCAGAGAAAAATGATTGACTTCTAAAGTAAAACATATGATTACCTTTCCAGCACTTATTTTTCCACTATCAATAAAAGCTGTTCGAAGTGCCTCTCTTGAATATAAATTTGAAGATAAAGGTGTGACAATGCCTCTACTAATGCCATTTTTGACAAAAGTAGACAATTTTTGTTTGGTATTTATATCAGCATTAACCAAATTCTTTGGAATTACTGAATAAATACTAACTTCCTTCAAAAAAATTATCATTCCCACAGATTTACTGAAAGCCTGCAGAAGATTCCCAAGAACAATAACACGAGCCTGGCTTTTAACACAGACTAAGCAAGACTCGATTTTATTTAAATTGCTACTATTATAGATAACCAGATCGACTCCCGCACCCTCAGTTGCCAATAAAGTCTCAATTTCGAATGCACCCTTTGAACAGAAAAGACGATTTTGATTAATAGCAGGATATCGCTTTTGAAGAAATGCTTTCTCTTTATTTGTAGAGTAAGTCGTAAAAACTTCACATTCTTCACTCAAAGACAAATTGATCAAAGCTTGTCCACAATCAGAAATACCGTTATAAATTAGGACTGATTCCTTCTTCTTTATACCACCCTTCAAATAGAGAGCCATGTAACTTGCCACATAAGCTAGTGGAACTGTAGCTGCATCTTGTAAGTTCCAAGTTTTAGGAACTTGCCAAATAAATTCTGGATCAAGTACAGTAAGACTTGAAAGAGTTCCACTTTTTGATATTCCCATCACGCGCGATCCTTTTGCATCGATTCCAGAATATTCTAATCCAAAATTCTTTATTTGTGATTTGACTTGTTTAGTGTCATTGTTTCTGTTGCTGACATCAAATATCATCTTTCCAGTTGCGAGATGTAAATCGGTTTCGTCAATCGCCGCGTATTCGACTTTTACGACCCTGTTGCCGTCTAAAGAATTGGAAGATTGATCTTCAACCCAATCAATCGAATTTAGATCACCAGGATGAATTTGAAAAGCTCTCCAGCTTGCAGCCTGCCGAGCTTTTTGAATAATCGGAATTGATTGAATCTTGATCATTTCAGCTGAAGCCGAAAACATCCTTATTTCTTCGATATCCAGCAAACCTTTCAAGGAATCGTGTTCAATGGGTATCAGCCTGATTCCTTGAATTTCTACACCACCTGAACGAACGATGTTGAGCTGTTGATCTACCAGTATTGAGATAACTAACCAAATGGAAAGTATTTTTGTAAGCCATGTTTGCAAAGAAATTTAAGTAAAAAAGGTTTTGATATATAAATATTACTTACGACTTGCGTTTTGAGATTCTTTTCTGAATTGCTTCATATCGACAATAATTTTCATAATTTTGAGTGGAACCTGTGTTGTTTTTAGATCATTACCGAAGATATACATCTGAAGCATTCCTTCAAGAAATGTCATCCACTCTTTTTGGGCTAAGAGAAAACCATGCGACCCATTTGCGTTGGCTTTATGGATACTTCTAAAAGATCCAGAGTACTGAAGAGCCCGCATTTGAAGTTCATTATAAATATCACTGCAGTTCAACTCATCTTGACTTTTTTCAAGTTTAGTAGAAATTTGCATCTTATCCTGAACCTTAGAATCACTTTTTCTCAAAACTCCCGAACATAACAAGGAACCATCTAAAGTTACTTCAAAAGTTCCAGAACCTGCAATATGTACATTTAAAAATTATTAATAATTTATTTACTCACATTAAAAATTGGTATTCAATTATACTTGAATAATGCATATTTAGAAATATTTTGAGTACCTCTTTGAACCATTACTGTTAATTCAAAAACTTCGTCTTCAGTGACTTTTTGTATTTTGTGAATTAGTACGTTATCGAATATTATCGGTTGATCCATTTCTTTAGTAAAGTTTTCCATCACTGACCAAGCAAGCTTCAGATATAAAGAATACGGCAAAACTATTTTGTTTCGAATTTTGTTTCCCTTCAAAAACTGCCAAATATCACTATTCAAATCTATTTTGAATTTAATTTCTGCTTCCTTGAATGCGACGGGTTTTACGTATAGAGTTGTAAACCTAAAATCAAAAATTTACCTGTTACTAGTATTATGCAAAAAAATAATGAGATAGACTAAAAGAGAATAAATCTTCACAGACAAATTTCTTTAGTCCTAGGAAGCGATTTGTGCTACAGTTATAAAAAATTACCAATCCTTCGAATGATTCCATTTAATCAGTGGCGATATCGAAGGTGTTTCACGTGATACTGGATAGTTGACCCTAGGATATAATTTTGAAACATCAATCTTAAGGCCGCTTGTGTACATTTTTCCTAATGCAGTCATCATGAATTCGAAATTGTTTGGATGACCTCGCTTGGTTAGAGAAACATTGATGGTGCCTTCTCGCAGCGATTTTTTCACAATAGCCTGTAGCAGACCATGAGGTGCAATTTCGATGACAATTGAATTAGCTGGAATACATTTGGTTGTCTCAGCAAATAAAACAGAACTTAATAGATTGTTCGTGTGGTATTCTGCAGAAGATAATCGAGCGTTAGCAGAATTCCATTCACTACGAGGAACTGAAGTACTGAGCCAACGAACACTACGTGGTTGTGGATTGGATATTACTTTCTGAAGATATTTTTTTAATTTTACACCAGCTGACGCTATGTATCTACTGTGGAAGGCTATGTTACTGCAAGCTACTTCTTTGGCGAAAATTCCCTTAGCCTGTGAATACATATTGAAAAATAAGATTTGTAGATTTGTATTCTAATAAGATAAGAGGAAGAGCTGTTGTGAAATAGGATATGTTTGGAAATTAAGGATGAATCTAGGATTTTTTAGTAAATTGCGAACCTTAAGATCAGCAACGAATTTCTTCACTGTTTCATCAGGGCCACTGATCGTTGAACTTTCTGAGCTGTTATGGCAAGCCACATCTATATCAGGTGGGCAAAGCGGCTTGATATCTTCATATCCAAGACCAACTGCTGCCATAGAACCTTTTGGTAAATTTGACTCTACTGATGCTTTACCACGATATAATGCTGATAGAACCATTTGCTCTGCTGTGAAGCAGCCGTCAGAATAAGCACAGCCTAATTCGCCAACCGAATGACCAATCATGAAATCAGGTTTAATTCCAAAGTGAGTCAAAAGATCCACCAAACCAATCTGTAGAAATTAGTTAGTCAGCCCATGTTAATTGTTATACCAATAAAATTATGTCTTTGTTATATACAACTTGGAACAACCTGAGAGGTCGCAATCCCTACAAAGGAATTTATTATATTATCAAACATTTTTGGATCTTTTTCCGTTAGAATTCGGAAGATATCAATGCCGTGTGGTTTTAAAACTGCATCACACTTTCGTACAGCCTCCGCGAAAATAGGCAGTTTCATAAAAGCATCCCCTAAAAATCAAACATTCTTAGAATTACTCTACCTATTTTATAATATATCTTGAGTATATTTAATAAATATTAGGGTGTGGATCGAAAACAAAATTTTATAAATCAATATATACCGTTTAAGTATTTTTGCAGTAAGTAATTAACTTTTCAGCACATTTGTTTTTAACTTCAAAAAATTATTCTTATCAAATCACCCTATTTATAATTTCTTCTACATAATTTATTTTATTATTCTAGCAAGCATACCCATTCCAGGCCATTGTGAGCCCATTCCAGAGAAAAGGTAAAAAATATATTTTTTGCTACCAGAGCTGTACTGAATATCGCGTATTTTAGATTCCAGTAACCCATGGGATGGTAGCAACGTGTAACCTCGATATAAGTGAGAAGGATTTTCTTCCACAAAGAGATCATTCAAAAGTTGAAGCATCTCAACATCTACAGGTCTACTTTCCACCTAAAATAATATAATATTTCTGTTATCGTCGCCTGATGATTCTTACACTTACAGCTTTAACTTTAAGTGAATAAGGTTAGTCTTAAATTAGCTTTCGTATACATCATTAAAGAACCTGATATGGAACATTATTATCTTAACAGGCTAAAATACTAACGTCGTCAAGTATAGTAGCGACGGCCTCTTCATTAGCCCCGGAAACTGTAATTAAACGTGGAAGATCATCATCGGGTTGTCCATCGCTTTTTCTCTCCATTTCATAAGATTTAAGAATAACTGATGCACAACCACCACCAATACTTGTGTTATTAATTGCCACGTAGTTGCCTTTCCAAGGAGTTAGTTTTGTAACAACCTCAATACGACCATCTTTTAGAGCAGGAATATTTCCAGAAGGGGTTTTGTAATGCAGATTTGGAGGTATAAAACCAGAATTCATCATCGTCAGTACCTGGAAAAAAATATTATGGGGTAGAAACTTTTGCATGGGTAATAATTGAAAAAAAAATCATAAATGATAATAATAAACAGATTTGATAAAATAATTGGTCTATGGGTATTGCGGAATAACAAAGCATAACAAAGCAATAACAAAGCGCAAGAGAAGTTAACATTAAAAGGCATTAATTCATACTATTGTACAAATTTGAAAATAAACTACGGACACGTGTCTAAAATCTTTCACTTTTATGCCCTGTAAAAATATTTTTGTGATTTTAGTAAATAAAAAAAGAATTATTTCGGTGTATATATTATAGCTACAGGTTCTAGACATATATGCCCCTACATGCAATATAAACAAGGAACAGGAACTCCAGAGTTGTAATAAAGCTTCCTCAGCACACATAGAAAGAATTTACGTATTCATTAACCTTGACAATTGCAACGACTGTATTTGCCGCAGAGCATGAGCCAACATTTGACTTTACAGATCCAATAAGAAGTGGTTTTGTTCGACCAGCATTGTAAACCTCGTTAATCGCTTTAACCTCTTCGGCGTCAGCGTCTTTGACTGCCATTCCATCAGCTTCAACGAAAGACACATCTTTTCCGGAAATTCCGCTATCCTGAAGAGCCATCTTCATGACTTCCATTCGAAAGTCACAGGTTGGATACAAGACAGAATTCCGATTATATGAAGATCCATTAATGGAGTGAACGCTCTTTATCTCTGCATAAATTCGTTTTGCATCACGAGCTCTTTGCAGATATAAAACTACAACAGCTTCGCTTCGAGTATAACCATTCGCTGCTTCGTCATAGGATCTAGTTACACCATCCGGTGATAAGAGACCTACAATTTAGAGAAGGAAAGATAATTATTATTGCCAATCTAGCGTGGCTCCGATTCAGCATGTTTAAGGGTAACGCTTTTACCTAGGTGAAAAAATTGCAAAGATATTTCTGGGTGGATAACTAAATTTCCACCGCAGACAATCGCACTATCCACTTTGCCACATTTAATCAATTTATATGCTTCTTCTAAAGCTGTAGCACTTCCAATACCAAGATTGTCAATCGTAATGCTCGGTCCGTTGATATCCAGGAAAAAAGAAATACGGTTTGAAATGAAATTTTTTGATACGCCGAGTAGAGCAATATTACTCATCTGTAATTCGAAAATAATGTTTACAAAAGTAAATAAAAAGTTCATTATGACCTGCTTTCGTTTTTCATAAGCTTCATACATTCCCTATGTTCGCCGACCAAATAGTTTTCTCCTTTTCAGAAAAACTGTATCCTGCGAAAACAGCACATTTTTTCCCTTTCATTTGTCGAGGATTGTTTCCAGAATCAGCAATAGCTTCGTATGTACATTCCATTGATATTCTTGTCATAGGGTCCATTATATCAGCCATTTTCGGACTAATACCAAATAAGGTTGTATCGAATTTGTTTAAATCTTTTATTTTTCCTATTCTCTCCGGCATTTCTGGATTTTCTGCAGAAATAAGCATTTTTGTTTTTCATTTATCGTGTTCAATACACTCTGGTTCTTTAATAGTTATTCATGACTCTCGAACTGAGCCACTAACTTGCTTTAGTGACTTTTTCACTTATTATTTTCAAGACCCCCTGAATCCGAAAAAATGGTTTTTACGATGGTATCTGTCTGTCTGTCGTTGCCACTGTCTTCGTCATCTGTATACCGAATAACTTTTAAAAGACTAATTGAATTACGTTGTGCTTTGTCACACGTTTTAAGAGGCCAAAAAGGAAGATCGAGTTCGTTATCCAGATACTTTGGATAAAAAGTCAAAAAGTTAGAACACTTTAAAAATTTTTTAGGCCACTTTTTTTATTGAATGAAAATTTTATTAACGGCCATTTGCATTTCATGAAAATTCAAACAATTTATTTAAATGACTTCTTTGGATAAAAAAAATTTTCAGAGATATAGCATTTTCAAAATCCAAAAAGTCAAACAAAAATGAACATTTAAGGCCAAAAAACGCACGATGTAAAAAAAAGTCAGGAAAAGGAAAATGTGGCTTTTTGAAAGCTCTACAAGGATATCATATCAGGCTCTTGAATTTTTTTTCAAAATCGAAAATTCAAATTTTTATCACACAAAAAATAATGAATTATTACATTCTTTTCATAATGAGAAGGTACTAGTTTCATGCGAAAACTGACTTTTGCAGATTTCTTCAAATCTCCACGTTTGAAGACCCCCTTAATCCGAAAAAATGGCTTTTGCGATGGTGTCTGTCTGTCGTTGTCGTCGTTGTCGTCGTTGTCGTTGTCGTCTGTATACCAAATAACTTTCGAAAGACCATCGGATTAGATTGTGCTTTGGCACACGTTTTAAGAGGCCAAAAAGAAAGATCGAGTTCGTTATCCAGATACTCTGGATAAAAATTCAAAAAGTTAGAGCATTTTCAAAATTTTATAAGACCACTTTTTTATAAAATTGAAAATTCTATTGACGGCCATTTGTATTCCATAAAAACACAATTTGAACATTCAAACAGATTTCAACTAATTTTAAACAATGTGTAGATATAAAGACATTGAAATCAAATTTCGAAGTTTTTTTAATTTTTTCAAGGGTTTATAGATGATAAAATTTTTTTTTAAGATTCTAAGCAAAATTTTGATTGATTTTTTATTTAAAAAATTAATTCAGAGAAAATATTTTGAACACGATACATTAGAAAGAATCGAGATATTGTATTGGGCTTTGGTATACACTTTAAGTGTCCTAAAATGAAGGTCATGTTCGTTAGCCAGCCATTTTCAATGGAAATTTGAAAAGTAAAAGCATTTTCGAATTCTTTGAAAAAAATTTTTTCAAGATTCAAAAATTCTATATTCGGTTGTTAGTAGTACTCAAAAAGGCTAAGAATTTAGCTGAATAACTTTTTTTCTGAAAAAAAAATTACTGGAGTTGCAGCATTTACGAAATTTTAAAAAACAAACGAAAATAAACATTTTAGGCCAAACAACGCGCAGCATAAAAAAATGTCGGAAGAAGAAAAACGTTGCATCTTGAGCACTCTACGAGATTATCATAGGAGCTTTTTGAATTTTGAAACAAAAATCGAAAATTACATTTTGCAGTTGAATATACAGGATACAAAGAAAGATGATTAGACAAAAATTGTATTTTTAGAAAAGGTCCACAAATTTGTTGCAGATCACTTTTTGATAAGACGCGTAGTTTTTTTTTATTCGTAATAAACTGCTTTAAAAAGAAAAAATTGAATTTTTAGACAAACGACGCAAAATACAAAAATATAAATGCATACAATTCATTTACCCAAAAAAGAGCATAAAATTTGTTTTTAATCAGTTTTTAATAAAATGCTTAGTTTTTGTCCTAATCGTGAAAAATAACATTAACAATGGAAAAATTCAATTTTTAAGGAAACGACGCAAGGCACGTAAACAAATGAATCAATAAAACTATTTTGCTTAAATCTCTTTTGATGAAAATTAAGTTTTTTAACTGAAAACTTAATTATTCAATGTTTGGTTTAAAATTTATCTTCTTCAGTTTAAACTTTAATTATTTGTTTGGAAATTCCTTTATTTTGTTTCAAATTAAAACTAATTTTAAATCGAATACAAATTTAGTAATTTGTGCGGTAAGCGGCATTTTTTTCATTTTTTTTTGTTTCCATTATAGCGTGCACAGAACCGAGCGTGAAGTGCGAAGTTCAAATTATTTTTAAATCAAATATCGAGCGCGAAGCGCCAGTGTCCGGATAAGAATGTATTCCTTAATGTCGATAAAACCGTAAGTAAATTTGTTCTCTTGATTTAAAACTAAAGTAATTTAACCAAATGCATGTAACATCGATAAAGCTTACAAAGCGAGCATTAGCCCGCAAATTTGTAGATATAATTAAGGCCGATAGAACCTTAAGCAAATAAACTTTCCTTTTCATCTAAAATAAAAACAAATTTAACAATTACTTTAATCGTAGATGTTTTGACAATTTTATAATATTTGCAAGTAAACT
>JAUELO010030913.1:0-10688 GCA_032357855.1 Amphibolips quercusostensackenii | reverse complement strand
CACGTTAAAGTGCTTCTTTTTCTTAAAAAAAAAAATTCAAAACTGAAAAAAGTTATAATTTTACAACTTTTTTTGTTTTTTCTTACTACACCCAGGAGAAAAATATATGGCGATTAAAAATTTTTTTTGGTTTTTTGTTTTAGACAAGAATTACGAGCTGCATCTTTCCCGCCAATTAAAGACTGCAGTGGCAAGGCGTTCATAGAATAGTCTGATAAATTTGCAATTATTCATTATTTCATGTTAAAATTTTTTTTTAAAACTTTTAAAATATAGATTAAAATATACCTCAAAGTTCACTGGGCTCAGTTGTTTTTTTCCTTTCCAAAAAAATTTTCGAAAAACACCTTTTTTTGGGCCTAATAAAGCAGGACACCCCCTTAAACATAAATTTTCCAATCAATCAATGAAAGTGACACTGCACTAATAAAAAGAATTACGGACTTCAGAAAAAAAGTTTCGTATGATTTCAAGAATCAAAATAATATTATAAAAATTTCTCTATCGAAGAAAAAACCTTATTTTCTACGCAAAAATTGTGAGGCTTACGGAAGATTATGTTTTAAAAAAATAACTAATAATTGATTTTTTGATGTCGCTTCTTACACTTAAAAATACTGCTTAATTTCAATTAAATGATGCCTTACTTTCTCAGAGACAACATTCCATGAAGCTTTATTGTATTTAATTTAGAAAATAATTAAATAGGTTAAGTTACCCAATTGTTGTCAGGTTGAAGCGAACTTCAGGCTTTGAGAAAAAAATTAATTTCAAAAATTCTATGTGTGATGAATGTAATAATATTAATAATAATATACAAAGTGCAACTTATAACGGAATTAAATGCTGAGCTTTATTAACATTAATATTTATTGAAGGATGAAAAAGTAATTAAAATAAGTTTGTGAGTGTAAAGGCAATCACTGATACCGTTGACACAATGTTTGGCAGGAATCGACCCACTTTTTGGTACCTCAGTCGCATGAAAGAAAAATGGTTGTAGAATCATATTTAGCTGAACTTCACTAGTATAAGTAAGAAGCGAACATTAAAAAGAAACATTTTTCACAAATCATTTTTCATTTGTAAAAAAATATTTTGGCCTCAATAACTAAATTATCAGCTATTTCTGGTAACTCCTTTAGCAGAATCAGTACAATCGTTTACATTTGAAGATTGATTTTATTTGTTCTAAGTCCTTTTGGTTTTTAACTTTTGTCATTTTCTATCCTCTTCGGCTTTTTTTGAAATTTCTTTTTACTGTTTTCGCTCTTGCCTTTTCTTTTCCTTAGTTTAAGCTTTATTCTTTTCGACTGAATTTTCCTCAATTTCTCATTTCTTAATGCTTAATACGTTGAAGCATATATGACTTTCCTATTTATTTACCTTTTTTTTCATTTTAGGCTTATACGATAACGCAAATAAATTTGTATATTTTAGTTTTTTTTCATATTTTAAAGCAATATCTTGTAAATTTTTGGGTGAGATCACTTTCCAACTCAAATTTGTAGGTTCGTGTGATGCTGCAGTATTTGCATACTAACTTTTGGTTAAATCTAGATCGATAAGTAGCAAATTAACTCTTTTTTCTAAATCACAGACATCATTATGCATTATATTTGTACTCTTTTTCCTAAGTTAACAGTAGGTATGTTCAAATAATTTTATTTCGGTTTTGATTTAGAATAATTTGCTTTCTCAAAAACATCTGATGCTTTGACCTTTGGATCCGTCGAAATTTCTTTCGCGATTGTGACAACCAGTACGGTTGTCTTTTGCCATGTTGTTTAATGTATTCTTTGATACAGTTGTCAAATTAATTAAAGAATAAAAAACCGATCACATTTAATAGATTTGTCATTGGCATGCTTAAATTCTTAAATTAAATTTCTACCAACTGGATTTTCAATTATGTAGAATGAAAGACTTGCTGATAATATAAATTCCTGGCACTTTTTTGCCACTGTTCTTTTTCCCAGGCACTTGGCGAGCTAGCGATTTCGTTTATTGAATTTTTTGAAAGTGGAACAGGTTTATACACCATTAAAGCAGCTAATGGATGCTCTTATCTTCATTTTTAACAGCATTGCAACAAAAACGACTTTAAAGGCTTAAAATAAGCTAAATTTGCAGGCTCTGTAAATCCGGTTATATTTGGAAAAAAAGGCACAATCCCCAACTGCGAACACATGATGCTTAGCTGGTGTATTTTATGCGTGAAATGTCTACCCACAAACAAAATCACTGGAAATCGCACCTGATAAGATCATAAGAAATTTTTAATTTAGTCACACATTATTTCTGAATTTATTAAAACATTTTCACTTGTAATAATACGCCAATTTTCAGAAACTTATTTTCCAAGTGCTGCCAGAAGACCTTTGAAAAGGAAAATGTAGAAAAAGTCAGAAGTGATGTAATATTTGACTTTGGGTTTTCAGTTTCTACTTTATATACATTTTCATCACCTACAGGTGCTGAAGCACTTTTTATAAGGGAAACCGATGGAAAATGAGTTTCTTTGACATTTCAATTTCTTCTACCATCTAGTAGAACACGTAAGACGTTTTCTTCCGAATAAGAATGGGTGTCCTTGTACCACTTTCAAACATGAATTGGTGACACTGCTACACTAGCAGACGAAACTCCTTTGTTTTTTTTCCGTTAATACTGGATACAATTTTAAAAAAGCATCATACCCCGCTTTACCTATGCAATTATTCTTTAAGGAATTCTCTCTCCAAAAATTATTGTAACATTTTTTGACACGTAATTACAATTTCTTTTTTTTTACAGGGAAGACTCTTTAAAAGCATTTTAAAACTTGGTATTCAAGTATGTTTTCTCGTCATCAGTGAGACCTGTATCATGTCCAGTTTATGGCCTACAGTAGTTTTGACTAAAATAAAATTAAATCGTAGATCAAGAAGCTTTGTACTTTTTGACGTTTTATTTTGAGAAGAACCATTTTCAAAAATAGATTCTATAGCTTTTATTGAATCTTCAGAAGTTTATGTACATTGTCCCCTTTCTGGCATTTTTTTCTGTAATAAAGACAAATACTATAAACCGTTTGCATTAAAAAAATTCATACAGATGAATAATAATTATTTCGAATAATGTTATTGACAAAAATCTGTAAATTACAATTATGTATTTATGTAAAAAGCTAATATGGTGGCGCTTAAGCCAGATTTCTATCTTACGATAAGCGAAATTTATGAGTCTTTCTTTAAATGTAATACAAGAAACATATATTCTAATTATTTACTTACCCATCATTTTAAGTATGGCTCCAGTTATTTACTTAAAAATATCGTTTTTGCCTTGAATTCGTTGTTTCATTTTCACCTTTACAAAGCAACAAGCGAACGTAACCTTACTTTTTCCAATTGGCAAGAATAGAAACTATTGTAGGAACGTACAAACCAATTTTCGACAGGTGGTTGCTAAAAATTTCATACGATGCTTTAGATTGAAAATTTATTAGCACTCACTATTATTTTATTAATAAATTAGGAATTAATGTTTATCATTGTCTTAATAACAATTTTCATTTTTTTCCCAAAATATTGTGAGAGTAAATAGACACGTCAGTTACTTATAACGTTACTACATGTAAATTGAAAGCAGTAATTATATAAAGATTTTCTTTGAGGAAACCTAAAAGTATTCTGCATCGTGAAAACAAGGCTAATTTTTTAATTTGAGTACACACAGGTTATTCTTTTGTATGTAATAAATACATATTATTAAGCAAAAATGTCTGCAAAATGAAAAAATACTGATTGCTATATATTTATATTCTCTTATTATTTTATAAAGTCTATTGAAGGTTATTAGCACTAACGGAGGTTCCAAGAATTGGTTCTCTTACCCTAGTCGTCAAATTTTAAATGCCTTAATCATAAATAAAATATTTTGGTCATAAATACGGTTACCGGGTTAATTCAGAAAAATATATTTGATCAACCAACAAAATGTTCTGTTGCGAAGAAATAAAATTTCGTTAAGCGTATTAAACTTTTTAGTTAAAACAACAAAACCCTCTATCAGAATAATGCGGTATGCTTAATCAAACAGTTTTGTTGCTTCTATAGCAATAAAAAAATTTGTTTGAAACAACTAAACTTTTGTTTGGCCAACCAGACATTTTTGTTGGTGTCCGTTTTTCATTGTATACAGAAATCTCGTATGTTAGTTCAGAATTATTAACTTTTTATAGACATTATATTTAAGGAAATGAAAATGACAACTGCATAAGTAGTTATTTTAAAAAATTCTGATTTTTAAGACTTTAGGTGTTTTATTTAAGATACTGCTTATCGATAATGATAATTGAATGGTAAAGACCATTGTTAAATTATAAAAGTAGTAACTGGATAAGAACTATTTGCTGTTTTGTCTTTTATAACATTTAGTAAATTTTGCATTATTTAATGCATACAGAACTAATTTTATGTGAGATCCTTATTTAGTTCTTATTTTTATATTTTTGTTAATACTTAAATTCCAGTGCGAACATATTTTTAAACGATCACCGAAAAATGCCTTACCATGTTTTTATGATTTCGTGAAGAACTGAGCAGTTTTAAAATTTATGTGATGAAAAAATAGATAAGTAACATTTTGTGTTTCCTTCGTTCTCTTGGAAAAAATTTCTTGTTACGTTTCTGACATGTGCAGTGAAATTAATACTTGTATAATTTTAATAAAATGTTATATTTCAGAAGCTATCCTAGAAAACATTTTTTGTTTATTCTCTGTAATTTCATTTATGATCCTTATATAGCTGTCAATCTCGTAAATTCATTTTATCTTGTCAAGTTTCAAACGTTGCGACTTTTGAATTTCTTAATATTATAGTCTAACACTTTTAGAATTGTGCAATTAAAATTTTTCCATTTTGAGATAGTGTCTAATTCTAAGGTACTTATGAGAATTAACTTATACACGGATCATTATTTCTCAACAAATATTTTTTTCGTTTGGACATTCTGATGTTGGTAATTTTTACTATTTTATAACACAATGCCACTAAATCAAATTTTGAGAAATGCGATACTTAAATAAATTCGTCAGATTTTTACGAATAAATCGTGAAATCTTACTTATTCAGGCTTACAAGTGGCAAGTGAAGTTACCAAATGATTTTAAGTTTCTCAAGTTGAAGTTTCTGTGTTTAAACTAAAAGTTAATCTTTTTTTTTCAACAAATAACCCTAGTTTAAAAAATCGGTATAACACTAGAGAATATTGTATAATTCTTTTTATGTCTGTATGAATCGCAAAAAAGTTTTTTCTTATTACAACTTATCAAATACCTTTATAATGATGACGACAACATTTATTTTTTCTTTCGAATTATTTGTCAAATACAAATATCTCATAAGGAGGAGCTCGAGGCATATGTAATTCATTTGATAAGAACTATAGTATATATTATATACTGCGAAATAAAGCACCAGAACAATTATCAGCTCAAATATTAAAAGAATTTTTTATTAATATAGTGATCACTTTTACCTCAATTAAAAAAATGAGTATCCTATCTACTCTGGTTCTATTATTGGCAGTTACCCTTAACTTTATTGGTAAATATAACAATACACATATTTTCACAAACTTTTTTTAAGAATTTCGCAAATAACAATTTGTCTGATGTAATCCACACTGTAACCTCATTTCAATCCATGTAAATACTATTAAATACCTACAAATCATTTTAAAATGTTTGAATCCTTTAGAAATCCTTTTAAACTCTAAAGATTTTATAAGATATTCGAAATCCTATTAAATATGTTAAATTTTCTCATTACGTTGTGAAATCAGTAATAATTTAATTAAAATCTTATAAAATTCTACACTACCATAGCTGGATGCATGTGAAATCAAAATGTAAGCATACAATTAAAGGTTCGTCAATAGTAAAATTCCCGGCTAAGATTTACACATTTTTTAAAGCGCAATAAGAAAAAATCGCTTTATTTCTTGAACTACGCCTGGCTGACGTCAACAGATTGTTTGTCGTTGACTGATTCATAAAATATAAATATCTCACCAGAATAAGCTTGATACACATATAATTTGTGTTGTAAGATCTATGGTATATGTTATATACTGCAAGTATTTTTTTTGCCCTGGGTTAACGAAATAAATTTGTATAATCAGGTCATCCTAAATAATTTGTATTTATAAAGGTCATTCTAAAAGGAATCCAGAAAATGTAAAAATTGTCCATATATCAATATGTACCACAGTTAATGAGTGTGTTTCTAACACGAAGCAAACGTAAGAAAAACAAAGTTATGATCTTGTTACAAAACCGACCGAATAGTTCAAATAATTTTCATTACTTCTATATTTAAATAGATTTAAGATATCGATTTACAAGTTTCTGGTTCGCGTTTCTCAAAAAAAAACTCAACAAGAAATCTTGTTTGCCAGAGTCATTAATTTAGGTTTAAGCTCTTAACGAAATGTAAGACATCAAGTTCAGCTTTTTGTGTGAGTACAATCTGAAATGTAAAAAAATTTTTCTGAAATCCGCATTCTGTCTTGCCTCACAGAATTAAAAAAAATTGTATCCTCCCTTTCTTGTTGCAGAGATAAGTTTCGAGTCTGTACCTTATAGGGAACTTATTGACCTGAATCATTCTCCAGTTAGGTCTTCTTCTCCTGCCAGGTCCAGGTCCAGGTCCAGGTCTCCTGTTTCCAGATTTTCTCCTGCCAGACCTGATTCTCCAGACACATCTTTGTCCCTAAGTCCGCCTGCTCCTATCAGGTGCATGGTTCCACCTACGAGGCTTCCTTCTCATGACAAAAACGGATGTGGAATGGAATTTTTGAAATGTATTAGTCTTACTTCTAAAAGGAATCCACACCGGGTATTCGAACTTCGGAGATACACTTTTTCTGCCGATACTCCAATGAAATTGAGAACAGGGAAGAATAAAAATGGGCCAATTCCAACCCAGGAACAAATTGTTTTATCAACATCCGATGGTGACGTATTTGCAATTTTGGAAAGTCATAATGTTCTTGCTGGAATGTATATTTATGATCATATATGTGGACAATACGTTAAACGAGCCAAAATTAACATTAAAAGCAGCGAAGTTTCTGAATTGACGTCGCAAGAAATCAATGAAACTCCAGTAGGTTCCACACGTCCAATCAATAAATGTTTCGAAGTACACCAGGACTGCTACAAAGGGCAATTGTCCTGAGTCAACTTTTTTATGAACGTTAAACTGAAATATAATATTCTTTTAAATTTAAAGTCAAATCTAAATGTTACAAAAGATTTGTCATTAGAAATATTAATAAAAAGTAAATGTACTATTATTCGCAAGACCTTAATCCTTCGACAATTCCTAGTCAGTTTTTTTTTCATGCTTTTTATTCTCTTACAGAAATATTTTATATAATAGATTAACCCAGACTCATAATAATTCACCTATACTACTATTACTATAAGGGAGACCACCTTAAAGTATTTGGGAAACAGTTCTACAGTATTTATGAGCACCAGTTAAAATAAACAAGAAAGATTTTTATTAGCTGAAATAATCCACAACATCATTAAATACATAATTTATTTATCCATTCATTTGAAATTTGTTAATGTATGCACCTAATATACAATGTTGTTTCTATGTTACTGGTCGCTTTTTGCGTGTGTTGATGAATTATTTTTAAAATCTTAACTTAAGAATACTGAAATTTGAAATAAGTTCTAGAATTAATTTTTATTAGAGCTTTGAGTAAAACCTATTCATTTTTTCAACTTTACTTTCGAAATGATATAATTTTTCCCCCGTTTGGGATGTCTCAACTATACAGCTGATAATTATGAAGAAAAAACCTTTTTTGTATAAAAAATTTCGGTTCACGAAACATATTGGTTTGGGAAAATTATTCGTAATTATGAATAAAAAAATGTAATGCTAATAAAATAGTGGAAAATGTTTCTTCTTTAACACAAAAGAAAATTATATTAAATATATAAGATTGAATACTGGATAAGAACGATTTGCTTTTTGGCTCTGGAAAACAGAAAATTAAAAAAAAAAAAGTTTTCAATTACCCAAGCCATTATAAATGATGCCTATATGCTTTTATAATTTTGCCTCCTTACGTAGAAAGCTTTGTAATGTTAAGATTTCGAAAATTTTTTAAATCATTTAATTTTACATTTATCAATTTAAAAATGGCTAGTACAATGTTTCAAGCAATTTTTTTAATTGTGTGTGGATGTGTGTATGGATGTCAGACTTTTTTGTGAACACGATAACTAGAAAACGGTCCCAGAAAAATTTATTGAAATTTGAAGGATTTATTTTGATTGCCTATATCTTGAAACTGACAGCAGGATTTCTAAGCATATTCAGTGCATTTTTATAGCAAAAATTTCCTCATTCTCATAATTTGAAGTTGATGTGAAAATAGGAAAGATGTGTTGATTCAAGACGAATCGATGCAACTATAATCTTGATACATTTTTTATATATTCCATAATTTCTATATATGTTTTTTATATATTCTTTGATGCTCTTGTCGAATTAAGTCAAGAATCAAAAATAGATCATATGTGACAGGTTTGTCATTGAAATATTTAAATTTTAGAGATAAATCTTTACCAACTGGATATTAAATGATGTGAAGAGAAAGAATCGCTGATCCTGAAAGTCTTAAGCACTCTTCCGCTACTGTAGTTTTTCTCAGACACTATGAAAATTCGACGTTATCCGTGGTCTAGGGACATAAATCGCATAATCTGAAACAATAAATTATTGTCTCAGGAAACCTAGTGACTTTTTCGACTGCAACCTTCAGAATTGGAAGAAAGTTGTCTTTGGTTAAAGCTACTGAAGAATGCTCAAATCTCTTTATTCAACCAAAAAAATCTTTTCTTGTGTCGAGACAAAATTTTGTTAAGCGTACGAAACTTTTTAGTTGGAATCATTAAACTGTCCAACAAAATAACTTGGTTTGCTAAGCCAGAGAGTTTTGTTGCTTTTACCACAGCAAAACATTTTTTGTTGGGATAACCTAACTTTTTCTAGGACAGCAGAAAAATATCTTTTTGTGTACATTTTTAATTTTATATATAAATTTAATTTGTTATTTTCGAATCACAGTCAAACCTAAATTGTAGGCCTGTTTTGAGACTGACAATGGCCTCTAATAGAGGTACTCCGAACCTAAACAGTCAGGAGCGTATGAACCATTTTCCATAAATTTTCCTGCATAGTAGAATATATTTTAAAAAATTGTTATCTAATACGGATAAAACGGGTAAGCTAAGTTTTTAATGGAAATAAAAAAGTAAGTTTCCTGTAACACTTTAAAATAAATGTTTTCCTACTTTCGTACTTAAAACATTTGCGGACTGTTTAGCATCTCGTTTAAAATAAGAGCTTCCTTTTGAATAACCGGTCTGTATACTAAATCACCTCTGTTTCTCGCTTTCTTGAACAATATCAAGACCGCAGTATCAAAAAGCACACCACTATTTTGCAACTATGTATGCATAAGCAAATCACACTGCTGAACACTTGCCAATACCTGACAGTTTGAGGTCACAAAACGCTGCAATGAGCCGATCACCCTTCCTACCATATGAGACAAACAACGATGTGCGATCGAATCCGAAACGTTGGTGAATTTTGTACCCTAAAAATTGTGTTTTGAGGATCCCTTCTTAGTATTTTTACCGAATATGAAAAAAATCGTTAGGCTCCCATTCAAAATAACTCAATGCTTGTTGCTTTTTGATTGATTTATGTGATTTTCCGCGAAAAGAACATACAATAAGTAATGGTTTCTCTGATAAAAACTTTAAATTTTGCGTCCAAAAATAGTTTCCACGTGATTAATATTGATTGTCTGTTCCCTCCATTTTTGATTTTGAAGAATGCGTAAAAGATCTTAGTTTTTTTTTTAAGTCTACGTTTTTTTTTTTTATTTTACGAAAACTTCTGTTAGACAAGGAAGAAGTTAATGAATTTCCGAAAAATTTAATAAAAAGAAGTATATTCTAGCATTAATAGTTCTAAAGTTATGACGTCTTAATGAGATTTTTTAATGAAAAAAACGGTAAACCTTTTTCTTTTTGAATAAAATCTTGTTCTCTATACATCCTACATAAAAGTTGTATGTTAATAATTTAAAGCAGATTAAATTATTTTTAATACTGTAACAAAAATTAATTCCTGCTCTTACATAACATCGTTTACAGTATTTTATAGCAGGCTGCTATTTGTGTAATTTTTTTACAACTTGAGTAATCAAATTATTGTGACAGTTTTGTTTTCTGCAAAAACTCACTCATTGTATTAATACATTAGAAATATGAATTAACAATAAAGAATTTATACATTCTCTCTAAATGATTAATATTAAATCCTAACTTCTGATTATTCTTTGTTGAAAGCACAAGCTTTTGAGAAAACAGTGAAAAATAGTGATGCGATACATATAAAACAAATAATAGAAAATCTGCCCCCTGCGCGGGAATATTTTTATCGCACGCTGCGCGCGCGGCTTTCAAGTTTAAGCGCGCCTAGGGCTCGCGACTGTTGGATCTCGTTCTTCGCTCTCGAAAATGTATTTACCTCGCGCTACGCGCTTGGTCTTTGTATTTTCCCTACAATTGTGCACAGATCTCTTAAAATTAAAGGTTAA
>JAUELO010030904.1:0-10688 GCA_032357855.1 Amphibolips quercusostensackenii | reverse complement strand
GTAATTGTTCTTGCGATCAATGCTCTCGGAGGTGCGAAACTACCACTGGTACGTAACCTTAAAGTTATACCCGCGTGCCAAAAATATGCAAAAGCACTTGCGCGATGAGTGCAGAAAGCTGTCATCCTTAGGTCGCTTTGTGTTCTTAAGACACAAGCGTTTTACCGGCCTATCGTTGTGATTTCACAGTTAACTATGGCCACCCATCTTACGGCTGTAAGACGTGGCCACAGGTGTGATTTACCGCGGTCCTTTAGAGAGCTGATGTCATTTTTCATAGATGGCAGTTGCTCCCAGTAGGACCACGCGGTGGTTGTTTAAAATTTTATTATATATATATATATATAAAAATTTATAAAAATTTAAAAAAATTTATATACATAAAAATTTTTTGCC
Source organism: Amphibolips quercusostensackenii (assembly GCA_032357855.1). Lineage (NCBI taxonomy): Eukaryota > Metazoa > Arthropoda > Insecta > Hymenoptera > Cynipidae > Amphibolips > Amphibolips quercusostensackenii. Next base: position 10,292 of record JAUELO010030904.1, on the reverse strand, counting down.
TAATGTTTCAAAATAGTAGAAACAATTCATCTGAGAAAGCCCGAAAGTTTTCGAATTCATGCATTTAAAATATGGTATATTAATTTAAATGGATAAGCGAATTTTATTGCAGGTATAATTTTAAATATTTAACATTTATTTATCAAAAAATTGTAATACAAATTTTATAAATGTTAAATATTAAATAGAAACTTATAATGAAAAAAGATAAAAAATAGAAATATAAATAATACAAATATATGTTCTTACGTCACCAGCATAGATGTTAAATTTATTTTTTATAATGAAGTATCAACGCGTTTCGACCTGGTTTTAAGTTTTTTTTCAAGATGCGAGAGGTACAAAAATTTTCAATGATGATGAGTGATGACTGAAAAATCCAGAAAGATAAAATTCCCGACTATGTAAAATTTCTGAATTAGAAAATGCCCTGAAAATAAAATTCAGAAAATTATAAAATTCACGAAATAAAAAAATTCCGAATTGGAAAATTCCCGATGATAAAATTCTTGACAGAAAATTGATGAATAATAAATATCCGGAATACGAAATTCCTGAATTAAGACAATTGAAAAAAAATTTATAGATATAATTGACATATTTGTTAAAAATACAACAATCCAATTTTTTTATCAAAAAACATTTTTTTAAATGTAAATATCTTTTTAGCATTATTGTTTAAATAAAAATTACTATAAATTTATAAAAATGGTACAAAAAAGTAAAACGTTTTTCGTAATTTTTCTATGCACATTTGCAAAGAAAATTGTTAACCCATAAATAATTTTTTCATTAATTGTTATTTCAAATTGAAACAATAATTTTTAAAAAATTAAAAAAATTAAAACATTTTGTTTCTTTGAGAAGAAATTTTATTCTTTCATTATAAATAAAAAAAATATATTTATAGAATAAAAAATTATTCTAGTTGTCCGGAATTTTGATAATTAGGAAATTTTCTATTTCGGATATTTTATAATTTGTCAATTTTCTGTCTGGTACTTTCCAATTCGGCATTTTTAAATCTCAGCAATTTCGCAATTCCGTCAATTTAATTATTGGAAAATTTTCTAATTTGAAAAGTTTAGAGCTTTGGATATTTTATTTTTCTGGATTCGTAAGACCTTCTTGAAATTTTCCACAATTTTTTTGTTTTTCGCATCTTGAGAAGGAACTAAAAACCAATTCGAAACGCGTCGATGCTTTTTTTTATAAAAAATAAATTTAACATCTGTGCTGGTAATTAAAAAATATATATTTCTATTTTTTATATTTTTATTTATTATCTCTATTTATTATTAGTTTCTCTTCAACATTTAACTTTCATAAAATTTTAATTTGAGTTACTCGATAAATAAATGTTAAATATTTCAAATTGTACCTGTAATAAAATTATTTTATCCATTTTAAATTATATACCAAATTTTCAATGCATAAATTAGTATCAATATTAAAAAAATATAAAAAAGATTACAATAAATAACATATTTTTTATTTACTAAATACTCATTTTATTTTTTAACCTAACCCTTAGAATATATTGAAAATATCCACGTACTACTTGAACATGTTAAAATATTATTATTTTTGCTAATCAGCTAATTTCACTTCGTTGAATGCTGAGGGGAAAACAATGGACCAAATGCATGGGATTCGTTTAATTTTTGCCCTATTTTGCTATTATCTTTGTAGAAACTAATTTTTTATATGTAAGTGTATTTGAAAATAGTTTTTATTTCTTAAGAAAAATTCACTGAAATATTACAATGATAATAATTATGATTCATTACGAAGATATCACAAAAATAAAGTTTGGTCCCATGTATTTGATCTATTGTTTTCCCCCCAGCACTTAACAAAGTAAAGTTAGCTGGAGGCTAAGGTGAAAACGTTATTGAGCGCCATATGCAACGCATGCGCAGTGAAACAGAGGGGCCGTGCTGGGAAGCACTGCATTATTGTGAGTATGTCGACTTTTAGACTAGTGTCAATTGCTTTACCCTCAGTCACCAAAAAATACATTTTCATTCTTCCGCGATAATTGCAATTATTTTAAAAATAAAAATATAATGAGCTTAATGTTTTTAAAAATTTAGTGTCCTGATTTCCAGACCGAATTCATTCAATCTTTCGTGTTCTTCGCACTGCTGTCAACAACATAGCAGACGGCGCTTTTACACCCAAGACGTAAATTTTATCTTCTGTGATTTTTGTGTACGTGCTGTTTACTTTAATCGTGAGTTACATATTGAAGATAAAGATTTTTTCTGCTTTAATTCAATTAGAAGATTATTCAAAATAAAAGAAATTCCTTTTTGAATCCAGAAAAAATAATTACCGAGATTTCCTCACTTCCAAACAAAAATGTCTTTTTTTCAGAGTCTGATAGTATACCTGCTATATACATTGTTAGTCAAGTAAGATGAAAATTTTCTATACAATGTCAGTTAAAATCTATTTGATCAAACTTTTGAAATTATCAATTATATTCAAAGTAGTTAATACACTCAATATTAAACTGAAAATTCTCAAATATTTGAAACCTTTTCCAATGCCAGTTCAAAAAATGCTTGAAGAAAACAAATTTTTCAAATCTTTCTGAAACCTTTAAGAATTTTTGTTGAATCATTTAAATTTTTGTGACATTTTTTCAATATTTGAAATTTATGAAATTTTTATATTTTTTAAATTCTTTAAAACTGTTGCGATATCTTTCAAATGCGCTAAAATCGTTGTTAGATTTTAGAATTGTTCAGAATATTTACGATATCATTAAAAACTTTGTAAAATCTTTGTTATATTTTTTAATTCACATATTTCGAAATTAGATTAAAAAGGTAGAAATCGTTCTTCACGGATATTTGTATTTCATATATTTATTTCCCCTCATTTAAAGCTTAAAAACTGGTGTCATTCAAAAGTTTATATACTCTTTGGAATCATACATTAATTTATAATAATAGAATGAAAAAACGGTATGAATTTTAAACATAACATTTTTAAAACAATATATAAATTGTTAAAAATTTAAATATTTTGTTAAAAATTTATATTTGCGGGTTGAGAACTCAGATGTTTAATAAAAAATTTTTTTTTTTAAATGCAACCCTTTGATTATTTAATAATCTGTTTTAGTTGGCAATTCTAATAATTTGTTGCAAATCCTTGTTTTTTTGTTAAATCATCAAATATTACATGTTTCTTACGGACTTCATTTTTCTTGAGAAAAAGAAAAAAGCGCCGTACCGCGTCGACAGAAGGTACTATGTGTCCTCACGCAGCGACACTAGACCATAGAGTGAGAAAGAAAGAGAGAGAAGAAAGCCTCGCTGCGGCGCAAGAAAGTACTGTTTGAAGTGACGTCAGCAGTGACGTCAGCAAGGCAACAAGTCGAGTTGAGACGACGGCCGCGAGTGCAGCGCCAGCAAAGCTCGACGCGTGCATCTCCCTTCACCGATTTTCTACACTCTCTTCGTGACAGCCACGCAACGCCTACGCAGCATCCCTCTTAAAAGGGGGCGCATTAGCGCAGAAAGTCAGTTGTTTAGAAGCTGGTAAACAGCACCCATAAAAAAAACCTTAAGCTGGAAATGAGCCCTAGGTCTCACGAGCAAGCTACTGCCGCGACTCTCACCAAGCGAAATACTACTCACCAAGACTTCTCTTATTCTCTCTTCAAAAACCTACAGCTGGTAACCAGCCCTAGGTTTCACAAAAAAGCCATCGCCGTCACTGACCAGGCGAATTATTGATTTCAGCACGGTTAAATCTCCAAACATATTCTGTACATCATAGTATGGAGAAAGATCTAATAAAAGAAATTAAACAGAACGTATAATTTTGGTTACTCAAATTCCTCCCCTCTCTCCCCCGCTAACGGTCTAGCTAGCATACCAGCCCGCCCATTTCTGCTAAAACAGCTGGAATACCAGCCCTTTCAGCCGACTTAAATGATTTACTTCATTCCTTTCACACTAAGTAACAAAAAGAGCCATCCACTGACCAAATTCTTTCCAGGGGCGAAAAACATAGAAGGTAAAGAACGACCGTTCTACTACGACGTCATTCCACCTCCCTCACAATCTTTTTTCCTAATCCCTCTTCCTTTTCCTTCTATCTTATGAGATAGACGTATCACATCCTTCTTGTACCTCCCTTGCCATGTCTCCTCTTACTTTCTCCTTTGGTGCTCTTCAGATCACTCATCCATAACCTTTTGGTTATTATCTTATGAAGTAGAAATCCTCTATTCCCGACGATTATCCTCTTTACTGTTACCAATTAAATTCACCTATAAGTAAGGGGCATATAAAATTAAATGAAGAACTAAGCCTTTACTGAAATCAATTTTTTTTATTAAAGATTTCATAAATGCGTAGTAGAAATATGAACTATTTTTTGTTTAGAATTTATGTTTTCTAGTTGAAAAATCAAAAAGTTGGTTAAAAGGTTACCATTTTTGGTTAAAAATTCAAATACTTTGTTGAAAATTTTTCTTTTTTGGGTTTAAGATTAAACTATTTGTTAGAAAACTCATGTTTTTTAATTAAAAATCACCTTTTCTATAGACAATTTGTATTTTTGTCTTAAAAGTTCAACAATTTAGTTAAATTTTTTTTTTCTTTTCTGACTGAAAAACATTTTTTGACTGAAAATGTACCTATTTGGTTAGAAACTCGTCATTTTTGCTTATATGTAACTGTCTGAAAAAGTTGAAATCCTCTTTTCGTAAAATATCAACCAATACATTTTTCATTAAGAATTTATGTTTTTTTAATTAAAATGATCCTTCTTTGGCCGAAAAGTTATTTATTTTGTAGTAAATTCAACAATTTTGGTAAATATATATTTTGGTTGATAACTCAACTGTTTTGTTAGAAATTATTCCTTTTATGTTCAAGATTCAATTATTTTAGTAAAGAATTCAACATTTTTGTTAAAAATTAATTTTCTTATTAACAATTTATATTTTTAAGTTGCAAATTAAACTTTTTCTTGCAGAAAATTGTTTTTTTTTGGTATGAAAATTCAATAATTTGGTTCAAAAATCAAATGCTTCGTTAAAAAAGAAATGTTTTTTGGATGAATTCAATTATTTTTGATTTAAGATTAACAAAAATTCTCTTTTTGAAAATGTATCTAGGTAGTTCAAGTTTTTGTCCACGTTTATTTGCATTTTCAGCTTTTCTTTGACTTTTCAGTTAGGAACAAATAATAAATATTATTAATTTTTGAATTTAAATAAGAAACCTCTCAGTTAATGCTTCAAGGAAAATTTTTGTTTAATATGATCTATATAGAAAATTTGAAGAATATGTTTAACATCTGCCTAACTTCAGAAAAATATATTCACAAAAAAAGAAAGTGTTTTTTTAAAATCATTATTTCTAATGTTCATTTATTATTTGCTGATAACTGAAAATTCAAGTCGAAATCAACTCTTTTACAAAGAACCGCAACTTACTAGCAATTATATGAGAAAAAAGAGTTAAAAACAATAATAAATTTTTCAAACAATTAGTTTTTTAATTAAGATGTGGACATAAAGTACTACATTTTAGAAAAAAATTGCAACCAAGAAGATTACTTTTCTTCCAACAAAAGATAAATTCTCAATAAGCTACATAAATTTTCAACCAAATAGTTGAATTTGTAAACTACAAAATCATTTTTTAGCAAAAAATGTAATAATTAAATTTCCATTCAAAAAATTAATGCTAATTTAAAAAACGAGCCTTCTACAAAACAGTTGAATTTTCTACCACGTAATTAAATTTTGAACCCGAAAATATCAAGTTTGGACAGCTAAGTTAATTTTAAATTAAATTGTTATACTTTAAGTATAAAAACCAAATTTTTTAAAATTCTTCTAATTCTGCATAATTCTCTTAATTTTTTTCTTAATTTACATGAATTATTCTAAATTCATTTAATTCTTCACAATTCGTTGTATTTTTTAAAATTCCTTTCTAGTTTTTGTTGAATGTTTAATGTAAGAAATTTTTTATTTAATCAATGTTTTCATAAACTATTTAAATTATATCAAAATTTCTTAAAAATTATAATAATATAAAATAAAGAAATTAGATGTGAATAAATTAATTTATACTTTCGATGAAAAATAGAAATAAATATATTTAAATTTTTAATTTATTTTGAAGATTTTAAAATGCCTTTAAGATTCTTAGGCATTATATCAAATTCTTTTGAATTTCCTTGAATTTTTTGAAACTCATTTCAAACTTGCTATATTCAATTAATTCTTTTATGTTTTTAAATTGATTTTATTTTGCCTGCATTTTTTTAATTTACATACGATTTTCATACATTTTATCGAATTCTTCCTATTTCTCCTAAATTTCTTTAAATTCAGTTTAATTTGACTGAAACCAAGGGAATTTTGAAGGTTTTTCCAGTTCTTCTGAATAAACTTGAATTGGTTTCAGATCTTATGAATTTATCGTAAATTCGTAAAAATTTACCCAAAATTCTTTTAGTTTGAAAAAATATCAGTCACATTATTATTGCACATAAGTCACTGTCAGTCACTTTTTGGGTTGGGAATTAGTTACTTTTGGTTACTTTTTTGGTTTGAATATGTCACTTTTTTAGCAAATGAGGCTGTGGCAGCATGAAGAATAAAAATTGAGAAATTAAAAAAATTTTTTAATCTTTATAGATTTAAATGACTTTAAGGAATCTAAACAAATTTTTACGGGGATTTGAAATATTTTTCTGGAACATAAACTTTATATTTTTTTTATTTAGAATTTTCCTATTTCTAAAGATTAAGTAATTTTTTATTTTGATTTTTTAGATGTTTTTATATTTACTTGATGTATTTCTATCCTTGGAATCTAATTTTATAATAACATATAGTTTCAAAGATTTTCTTTGCTTAAAAGTGCAATTTCATGTTTTATTCCTTTGAAGGAGACCATCGTGTAAACTTTTAAGTTATAACCTATAAGTATTCAGAGATATTGTTATAATGTTATTTCCATTTCTAATTATAATCTTATGCCTTTAAGTTTTCCAAAAATACTTCAAGTGATTCTCCTTATTTATTAGGATGGTCCTTAATACATGGGTTAAACAGCAACTCAATAGATAGGATTTTGAATAATATTGATCAATGCCTGTTTTAAATTTTCGCGCCTTTGGTATCTGTTTGTAAGCAAGATATCTGTTGAAAACAGCTGCACATATTTACACGCTAAATAAAATTTTCCAAGAGAAATTGGTTATATTTAGGTTTTGAGACATACTTTACTTTGATTGATAAGAAAACATTTATTGAGTGTTGATCATATCTCAAATGATTTTTTTTCGCTACATTACACTCTCAAGAATTATTATATTGTATACTTTTTATTTCACAATGTTCACATTCTTTAAATAAACCGGCAGTAACATGACGGACACCATGCCCCATGATATGGGGTACGCTGACCAAAACGTAAGACCAACGAATTAATTGAATGTAAAATAATGACGTAGTTGAAAAACGGTTTTTAGTAATGACGCATCTAACCTGATAATGTGAGTGATTGGTAATTACGTATTATTGAAACAATGAACAGAAAATATTGTGAATACTATAAACAGCCTACGTCACCTCCACATAATTTCGTATTTGCAAATTATTGCTTTAGACTGCAAAAATTAAACTTGTTTACACACCTAATCTACTGATTCATACTTTATTAATACACACCTGTTCTGATTTTGTAAGACTTAAAGTAAAAATTAAAACATCTAAGAACCTAAAAATTGAAATTATTTGATATTTTGGAACGGTAATATTTTAAATTCAAAAAATTTGAATATTATGTTTATAGGAGTGACATCTTTTAAGATTTTTAAGCTTTAAAATAAAAATCTAAGAACTTTGTATGGCTCTTATCTTTGATAAAATACAAATTTTAATTGTGTCTCATTTGTAATTCAATCATCATGAATATTATTGTTTTTTGGGTTATAAGTTATTCAAATGAAAATCATTTTTAGAGTTAAAATTTATTTGTAATTCCAATAATCAAAAAACTTTTTTTTTTTGAACATGAAGAAAACTATGGAAATGATCAGGAGTGGTCATTTAAAAATATAAGTATATTTATATACTTATAACTAAGAAGAAAAAACTTCTTGCGTGATATGCTATGTTCGCTATTTTCAAATAAGTAAAACATTTGTTGTGATCTTTCAAGTTTTGTTTTGGCAAAATCACGACCCAAAGTGCGTGCCGAAACTAGATTAAAATTATTTCTAAATTTTTTTAGTATGAACTGTGTAGTAACAGGAAAGAATTTGTAACTATTCATGAAAAATTTCATGAAAATTGGTTCATTTTTTAGAGTTTCGATACCGCAAAATATAAAAACATTTAATTTTCAATGAAATAATTACAAAATGTAAAAAGCCGGCCAAAATGTAATACACTTTTTATACATGACATAGTTTGTCCAATAACATTTCTAGAACTATGACAAAAAATATGAAATCCTTGAAAATAAATCTATTTTAGTCGATCCATCGTTATCTTAAAAAGCCTTTGATTTTTATTTGACTACAGAATTATGTAAAGTTATAACTAAAGTAATGTACAAAATGCTATAAATGATATTAAACATTTTCTTCGAGAATAATCAAAGTCGATCCCAATACTCTATTGTTTACCAATTGAAACTAAAGAAAAGTTTTATTTTGTCTTTTTGAACATTTATAAATTTGAAGAAATCAAAAAACTTCAATTTAAATTCTAAATTTATTTTTTCAAACAAATTTATTTTTTGTGGTATTGATAATTTTAGAGAAAGCTTACGTATACGTTAGTCTGATAATGATTAGAATACTTCTTCGAGATCGCAATGTCAAATATTGATATGTGTCCTAAGCTTCTTTCTTCAATTTATCACGTGATTTTTTCATGCCACGGTATGCATGTTTCGCAATGCTTTTTTGAAATTTTTCTTTTTTTTGCTCAAAATGAAGCTTAGTTATCTGATAGCGCTTGGTATATATAAAGCAGTGAATATACCCTAAATTTCTCAGTCGCGGCTTACGAAATCTGTCTAAAAGAAATGAAGATCGCTAGCTGTATCCTGATTTTTGCATTTGCAGTTTATCTAGATTTGGCTGGTAAGTGTAGTCAGGGTGACCATCAAAGTAATTAGTTTTGCATAAAGTTTCGAAATGTAGATTTGTCAACCAGATAAGTGGTGAAATTTGTCCAAAGAATGATTTTGCAAAAACAAAAATCAAAATCTGTCAATATTTAGAACTCGCGCATCGCACTTTAAATTTCTTATGTAATTTGCATGTGAATATCTAAGTAAAAGATTTGAAATGAGATGATTTTTTTGAATGTAATCGAAATCTAACCATTTACCTAGCTGGTGGCGACTTTGGACAATCTTAAAAAAAATTGCGATTTGTACAAATTAATCATCCTAGTGACCATATATTCACATTCTTCAGAAATATGGGGCCGTCCATATACTAATTACTTTTCAGAAAAACATGAAAAAATTATTCATATTTTAATAATATATGATTGTTTAATGACAAGTTATCTACGTTTAATAGTTTTCTTCAAATTGGTTTTGCCCATTGAAAAATATGCATATAACTTCGTATATTAATAATTATTCTTTTTATTTCTGTACACAGAAAGATCCAAGTTTTTAATGTTTTTAAAACTGTGTTTCAATTTTTTATATCAAACAATAAACACTAAGAATATAAAAACATTGCCAAATATCTTCATATATTCTAGTGTAAAATTTATTTTTGTTATAGAGGTAATTGAAGTTGTGATACTAAAAAAAAAGCCAAGTACGAATAGTACACGGAGAAACTATTGGTTGTGAAATTTGGCATTATAATATTTATTTTTACAGGAGTTTAATGTCAATTTAGGATATATCTGAGAAAATAGTATTGATTGCTCCATCGTTTTGAAGAAATGCTTTTTTTCATATCAATTATAAATATACCATAAACTTGATAATATCCTATTTTCTATGGGAAAAATTAGAAACACATAGAATGAACATAGATGGAATGTCTTTACTATTGTGCTTTGTGACCTACAGAGTCTTTCCTAAAGATTATGAAAACTTTTATTTGGTGTAAGTACAATTACTGAATTATTAATTATTGTATTTCAATAAACAAAGTAACTTCACAGTTTAATATTCACAATAGTAGTTCTTGAAATAGTGACGCTATTAGGGATAGATAATACTTGGTGAGAATCGATTCTCGATTCCTCGATTCCAACTATACGC